>JAHIAM010004382.1:0-72271 GCA_021605205.1 Aegilops longissima | reverse complement strand
GGAATATCATAGGAACTCTATATGATATGATTTTTATAGGATTTTTTCCTTTAGAGCCAATTGGTTCATAGGAATAGATTCATATACTCCACATTTCAAAGGAAATAAACATGATATCATTTCTATAGCTTTAGAGCCACTTGGTTCATATGAATGGATTCCTATACTCCCTTAATTTCAAAGGAAAATAAACATTAGCGATATTCAATAGAAAAGTTCCTATGATATGAACCAAATTACATCTCTTCTCTAATCCCTCCTCATAGGAATTGAGATACATGTCATCTCTAGATTCAATAGAAAAGTTCCTATGATGTGAACCAAATGACATCTCTTTTCCAATCCCTACTCATAGGAATTGAGATGCTCCATGTCATCTCTTTCCCTACAACTTCCATGTATACATCTTCTATTCCTAAATAGATAGTACAACCCACTAGTAGTTTTTTTTCCAAAACATGCAACTATGGCACAAGAACTATATAGTGTGCCAATAACTTTGAAAGATGGTCGCTGGATGAAGCTAACTCGACAGTGCAGAGATAGGAAAATCCAAGCACTACTGGCCGTTGGATATCATCAACATTCCACCAGATCTGCCACATGTACAATTTAGAAGAATCCATGGTTGAACTTAAGCATAATGCACAAACCTCAAAACACAAGCACTTCTCCTTTGTTCTAGAATCTTCTGTATCATAATTGATTATTTTTTTCTAAACGAATTGCCATTATTTGTTTTTTACTTTATGATTTACAATGCACAACCCCATGAATCTTAACATTTTTATAAAACTAATTGATTTTGAATGAGATGAACTATAAGAACTAAACGAACATCTACATCATGCATATATGACTCAAAGCTTTACATGCTATAGTGTGTATTTATTCATAATTTGGTTTCAAATCTCATGTGTTCAATACATGTGTACCTTACTAGTTTTGAGTAGAGTAGCAAATTTCATGCGGCCCGGTATATCAAAATGCAGGGCCCATGCATCATTGCCTTCGGTCGAACCTCGTCCACAATTTTTATATCGCACTATATCTCCACGGTCCCCGAACCCAAAATGCTGCCTCGCTCCGTAAAACCAAGCGCCCACACATATTTAAGGCCGACTGAACCCGTTTACTACGACGTGGCCCTCAAGCACGCCGTAGTACTCCTACAAACCCTACCGCCACACCCATCATCGGTTTTCTTCAAGAGGACGAGGGAGAAGCCGATTTGTAGTGGAGGCGCTTTCAAAAAAGGATCAGAGTGGAGACCCTACCCTAGGGTGCCCTAGGTAGCTGCCGCGACGCATCATTGTTTTCTCTTTTCTTTATGCTCTTGCGCCTAGAGTGAAATGATGGTTGCTTCTTCCGTCCAGCTTTCAATGCGGGAAAGGTGGGGCTTTGTGATTTGACCCTCATCGCTCATTTTCTACTATTATGGCCCACGACGGGTGCCTCCAATTCCAACCGCTGTTCCGAACTGTAATTTGGTGCATCGCATGTGAACAAGATGATGGATGAGCCACATGTCGGCCAAAGGGGTCTGTTAAGTGTGTCGCCATTTGTATGTGCGGATCGACCACGCTTGAGTTGCTACGCCAACACGACAGAGCAACCTACCTCTTGGTTTTGCTCCTTGGTGAATCCGACTATATTGATCTAAAAAGATACGTCTGAACTACCCTCTCCGTCTCTGTTTTTTTTATTTTTAGGCGTCTCGGTTTATAGGGCTCTGCACATAGTTCTAGGTCATCCATTTGACTAATTAATATGAGTTACTATGTCACAAAAGTATATCATTGGATTCTTAGCGGATGTAGTTGTATTTAAAAGTCGAGGGCGGGCTTTTCTGCAGTGCATGTAGGCGGGCAGTTCCGCCTTAGTCGGTTCGATAGAGACGCGAGAAGACGAGGGAGTAGGCTGCTGCAAACGAGGGCTGTGTGATTAGACAACGAGTTACTGCTGGACAGGTGGGGCCCTGTGATTTGACTTGCCATTATCATTTTAACTGCGGCGCTACAACCGGCGTGAGTCTCCTGATTCCTGACCACCTCCATACAGGTGCCTCTCCCGATGCTCCACCATGTAGTAGAGGCTGGCTCTTGCATGAGAGCCCACTTCTCCACTTTTTCCTTGCCTCTCTTTCCTCCACATATGCAAAAATGCCATGTAAAGCGCACTATTTACTTACTTTTACTTGCTCCTACTGGTGCTTAAGCTTGCCACATAGGCATAAAGTCTGATGTGGCAAGTTAATCAAGAAGAGAGAGACTAGTTTGGTGACCCAAGGAAGAAACGGTGCTAAGTGCGTGTACCTAGGTGAAAAGACAATTTTGAGTCTATAGCTAATTAAATGAAGCAAACTTAGCAACACCATTTCATTGGAAGAGGTCGCTCCTTGGCAAATGCAATAATACTAGTAGCCACATGTTCATAATATAAGAATGTTTTTGGCACTACACTAGTGTCAAAAACGTTCTTATATTATGGGACGGAGGAGTACGAAGAAAGAGATAGAGAGGAGTAAAAAATACACTTATAGCCAACCTTGTTGTAGTATGAGTGACTAAGTGATGACTATGTATGACATGCCAACATCGATAGCCTAACGCACCGCAGTTAAATCTCCAGGGTGCGACTGCCATGATGACGCGACGGTCGTGGTAGGCGCAACCATGATACGGGCTGCCAGCAGCCCTTGGATCTCGAGATCAAACGGTCGCATGCTAAGTTGTTGAAAATTTGCGAATAACCCTCCAGATAGGATATTCACCCATAGGTCTAGAATCACGCCATGCAACCATTCGATCTCAGATCCAAGGACTCTCGAAGCCCGTGATCATGGGAGAATGGAAAGCCACTACCCTGCCGCTTGCATCGCCGACATTCGCTCCTACTCGTCCCCGCACGCCCTTCAATACTACGGCGGTTCGCTTCCTAGTCGTCCCGCCCATTCACATTACGGCAGCTCCACTAATCCTAACCCTCCTCCCAAATCCATGGCATCCCAAATCTCCACGATCGGGCGGTGAGTACAAGGTTAGAACCATCACGGGCGATGAGTTCGACGTCATCTACACCCGCTTCTTCCGCGACGGTGAAAGGATGCCTTTCGCTTCGACGCATGTTCGAAAAACTCGAGATGATGAGTGGGTCGCTGGGCTAGATGTTGAGTACACGACAGTCCCTGGGACGAGAGAAGGATCCAAAGGACGAGGAGAGGAAGAAGCCCGCCGTGATCCAGGTTTATGCATATAATGTTTCCTTGGTCTACCACATATGCCATGCGGACATTGATTGCCGGATTTTAAGAACTTCCTCAAGGACAAAACAAAGGAAATTGCATCAGAGACTTTAAGAACGACAAAGAAGTCCTCGGTCGGATAGGCCTCATTGTAGGCAACCCTTCGACCTCCGTAAGAATCGGTTGGTGCCCTCTCGTCGCCCTTCAATGTCAACCCTAGAAGGAGCCATGGTTCATCCTTCGTATCAGTAAACTGGAGAAACCTCATTACATCGTTTCATCGCATGCATGGCAGCGGAATGTACTAGACCACATCCACTATGATGCAATGGATGGCTACCTTTATTTCAATATCTACAAGGGTTGGATGAAGAGCAACAGCCAAGTGTGCGGTTCAAGCAAAGAAGTATCGTCCAAGAGGAAGAGGGACAAGGACGAAGTCGAGGACGTGGACGAGTGAGGGAGTCCTGGATTAGGGGGTATCCGGACAGCCGGACTGTTGGACTATGAAGATACAAGATTGAAGACTTAGTCTCGTGTCCGGATGGGACTCTCCTTGGCATGGAAGGCAAGCTTGGCGGTACGGATATGTAGATATCCTCCCTTGTAACCGACTCTGTGTAACCCTAGCCCCCTCCGGTGTCTATATAAACCAGAGGGTTTGGTCCGTAGGACAACAACAATGATACCATAGGCCAGCTTCTAGGGTTTAGCCTCTACGATCTCGTGGTAGATCAACTCTTGTACTACTCATATCATCAAGATCAATTGAGCAGGAAGTAGGGTATTACCTCCATCAAGAGGGCCCGAACCTGGGTAAACATCGTGTCCCCTGCCTCCTGTTACCATCCGCCTTAGACGCACAGTTCGGGACCTCCTACCCGAGATCCGCCGGTTTTGACACCGACATTGGTGCTTTCATTGAGAGTTCCACTGTGCCGTCGCCACAAGGCTTGATGGCCCCTCCGATCATCGATATCGATGCGGTCCAGGGTGAGGTTTTCCTCCCCGACAGATCTTTGTATTCGGCGGCGCCAAGATCGCGGGCCAACTCGCTGGCCATCCGGAGCAGATCGAGAGCTACGCCCGCCACCGTGTCAGGTTTGGAAACTTGAATTACATCGCCGATGTCCATGGGGACTTGACCTTTGACGGATTCGAGCCCATGCCGTGGGCCGCACGATCACGACGAGCATGATGTAACTCGCCATCGGACAGTTGTTCGGAAATCACACAAAGAACCACTCCGCCTTCAATCCGTAATGATCGCACCATCCGAGGATCGGGCGGATAGACCCGCCTTTGGAGGCCACACCCTCGGGCGATAGAGCCGAATACGACCTTACCCTCACGAGCCGTGGACACCAAACCACCGGACTCGCTCTCCGCCATGGACTTCGAGCCGCTACCATGCCTATCGAATCCGACATGCGCGATCATGGAGTTCACCACCGGATATCTTTCAAGACTTCGCCTTCGGGCGATGTACTAAACTCGCTAAAGTCTCTCTCCTCGTCAGAGAACCTTGGTCGGACTATGTCCGCTAGAATGGGATGCGATGATGAAGAAATTCACTCCCCACCCACCACCCACTTAGTAGCCACTGTTAATGATTTAACCGACATGCTCGACTTCGACCCCGAAGACATCGATGGTATGGACAACGATGAAGGAGACGAACAGGAACCACTGCCCACGGGCCACTGGACCGCCACCTCATCTTATGATATATAATATATGGTGGATACACCCAAAGAAGGCAATGGCGACAAGACAGCCGAGGATGACTCCTCCAAGAAGCAACCCAAGCGCCATTGCGGTAGTGCGTTTCTAAGTCTCGCCACAAAGAAAAGCGGCGATACCGCCCAAGAGACAATAACACCCTGGATAGTGCCGAAGACGATGACAATCCCTCAAGCCAGATTTAGAGCAGAGGACGAACAAGCTAGCCCTCTAGAACAGGCAGCCGATGGAGAAACAGAGGATGACAATTACATGACTCTCTCGAAGACGAGGTGAGCCTCGGCGATGAAGAATTTATCGTGCTCGAGGATCCTGCCGAGCAGGAGCGCGGTTACCGGGCTTATTGCCACGGCAAATAGCCTGAAGAAAAAGCAACAACAGCTTCGAGCTGATCAAAATTTGATAGCAGACAGATGGACCGAAGTCCTTGCGGCCGAGGAATACAAACTCGAACGTCCCTCCAAGAGTTACCCAAGACGTAGGTCGCTACTCGAGGAGGAAGCAGTGAAACCTACTTTACCAGCGTACGATGGGGCTGACCGGCCACTGCGCGGCCGAGATAGAGAGACTTTTCAGCCTGAAGTTCAACCTGCACCCCGCCGCCACTCAAACAAAAATACCAAGGCCCGAGGCAACACGCGGGACCTACGAGATGAATTGGAAAACAAGGCAAAACATGCAAGATCGATCTACGGATCAAGGGGGCGTGCACCAACACGCGACGATGATCATCACGCCGGATACACTAAATGGAAATCCGGCTGAGACAAACACGGCAGACAAGACTCATATGAACTGCGTCGTGATATAGCCCGGCACAGAGGCGCCGCACACCCCCTATGCTTCACTGATGAAGTTATGGATCACGAATTCCCAGAGGGTTTTAAACCCATAAATATCGAATCATACGATGGTACAACAGATCCCGCGGTATGGATTGAGGATTTCCTCCTCCACATCCACATGGCTCGCGGTGATGATCTACATGCCATTAAGTACCTCCCACTAAAACTCAATGGACCAGCTCGGCATTGGCTGAATAGCTTGCCAGCAGACTCCGTCGGCAGTTGGGAGAATTTGGAAGATGCATTCCTTGACAACTTCCAGGGCACTTATGTGCGACCACCGGATGCTGATGATTTAAGTCATATAACTCAGCAGCTGTGGCAATCGCCAGAAATTCTGGACCCGGTTCCTAACCAAGAAGAACCAAATAGTCGACTGTCTGGATGCAGAGGCCTTAGCGGCATTTAAACATAATATCCATGACGAATGGCTCGCCCGACACCTCAACCAAGAGAAGCCAAAATCCAAGGCAGCCCTCACGACACTTATGACCCGCTTTTGTGCGGGCAAAGATAGCTGGTTGGCTCGTAGTACCTATACAACAAGCAAACCTGGCACATTAGAAGCCAGGGATAGCAACGGGAAACCACGACGCAACGACAATAAGCACCGCAAATATGGTGAAAACGCCAAAAACACGGCAGTTAATGCCGGGTTCAGGGGCTCAAAGTCCGCTCAGCGGAATGGACCGTATACTCGATCGCCAATGCCAAACTCATGGCACCCCAGAAACGCCAGCCACCCATACCAACAGAGAATGCTGGGTCTTCAAACAAGCCGGCAGGGCAGGCGCCAGAGACAAAGGGGGGTCTCAAAGCGACGATAGCGACAAAGAGCCCAGACCACCGAACACAGGAGGGCAAAAGAAATTTCCCCCGCATATTCAATCGGTGAACGTGGTACATACCACCCAAATTACCAACTCGGACCGGATATCCATCCTTAGGGATGGTGACTCAACGGAACTTGTCATCCCACAATATAAACTGGGGCCAGTCACCTTCAACCGCACGGATCGTCCGGTCAACGCCAATCAGGGCAATCCAGCCGCACTAGTCCTGGACCCAATAATATACGGGTTCCACCTCACTCGAGTCCTTATGGACGGCGGTAGCAGTTTAAATCTGCTTTACCAAGACACAGTGCGCAAGATGGGCATCGATCATTTAGCGATCAAACCCACTAAAGCCACTTTGAGGCATTATCCCAGGTGAGGAGGCTCGCTGTACAGGCTCCATTACCCTTGAGGTAGTCTTCGGTTCACCAGAAAATTACCGTATCAAAGAGTTAAACTTCGAAATCGTCCCTTTCCGCAGTGATTATCAAGCACTGCTCGGACGGACCGCACTCGCTCGATTCAACGCGGTGCCACATTATGCCTACCGTAAGCTCAATATGCCCGGTCCACGCGGCGTCATCACGGTTAATGGCAAGGCCGAACTTACCTCGCACCAAAGATATACACCACCGCTTTAGTAGCAAAACAACGAAAGCAGCACCTTGCAGCCGAATCTCGAGCTGACGCCCATGCTTCCGACACCGCCAAGGGACTCCAAATTCTTCATGAAGGACAGCCCGCCCGTCCGTGCCACGACTAAACACTCCGGCGAAGGCCAGGACAGGCCGAACTCAGCGGCTCAACCGCCCCACGGCATATAAATATTTCTTACATTTTCTTCGCAGGTTCACCTTTGCGCCAACCAGGACGGGCTACACGGACGTAGCTTGAACGCGTAAAGGAATCCTTAGACATCTCCCGCAGTGACCGTCCAGCTATATTGCGGATCCGCACTCAGCCTCCTCCCCCTGGTCCCAGCAGGTTCCGTAATCATATTCCTTTTTTTACCACATTACTTGTACCCATACGCATAGACGTAATATTCAAATACAACAAGTGGATTTATATAACGCTTACCTGTTGATTATTTCTTATTGAAATCATTCTGTCAAGTGGCATCCGTACACAGCGATATGCCCTAAAATATGCCAGGGGCTTAGTTTTACCCATAACACGGCAGTAAAGTCCTAACACGCTCATGGAAGTTCGCACTCGAACTTATAGCATTATATGCATCAGCTCAATCATGTCTTGGGTCAATAGTTGGGTATGCCCGGCTCCTATGTTTTGGTACCTTACGCCCGCTATATCGGCTAAGGTAGTGATAACCCACAAGTATAGGGATCGCAATAGTTTTCGAGGGTAGAGTATTCAACCCAAATTTATTGATTCGACACAAGGGGAGCCAAAGAATATTCTCAAGTATTAGCAGCTGAGTTGTCAATTCAACCACACCCGAAAACTTAGTATCTGCAGCAAAGTGTTTAGTAGCAAAGTAATATGATAGTGGTGGTAACGGTAACAAAAGTGAAGACAGCAAAAAGTAATGTTTTTGGTATTTTGTAGTGATTGTAACAAGAGTAACGGAAAAGTAAATGAGCGTAAACTAGTATATGGAAAGCTCAGAGGCACCGGATCGTGATGGATAATTATGCCGGATGTGGTTCGTCATGTAAAAGTCATAACATAGGGTGACATGTAACTAGCTCCAATTCATCAATGTAATGTAGGCATGTATTTCAGATATAGTCATACGTGCTTATGGAAAAGAACTTGCATGACATCTTTTGTCCTACCCTCCGTGGCAGCGGGTCCTATCGGAAACTAAGGGATATTAAGGCCTCCTTTAATAGAGAACCGAACAAATCATTAGCACATAGTGAATACATGAACTCCTCAAACTATGGTAATCACCGGAGTGGTCCCGATTATTGTCACTTCGGGTTGCGGATCATAACACATAGTAGGTGACTATAGACTTGCAAGATAGGATCAAGAACACACATATATTCATGAAAACATAATAGGTTCAGATCTGAAATCATGGCACTCGGCCCTAGTGACAAGCATTAAGCATAGCAAAGTCATAGCAACATCAATCTCGTAACATAATGGATACTAGGATCAAACCCTAACAAAACTAACTCGATTACATGATAAATCTCATATAACCCATCACCGCCCAGCAAGCCTACGATGGAATTACTCACGCACGACGGTGAGCATCATGAAATTGGTGATGGAGGATGGTTGATGATGACGACGGCGACGAATCCTCTCTCCGGAGCCCCGAACGGACTCCGCAGATCAGCCTCCCGAGAGATTAGGGCTTGGCGGCGGCTCCCTATCGTGAAACGCGATGAAACTTTTTCTCTCTGATTTTTTTCCCCAAAGCCAATATATGGAGTTGGAGTTGGCGGCGGAGGGCCTGGGGGGCCCATGAGGTAGGGGCGCGCCTGGGAGGGCGCGCCCCACCTCGTGACAGGTGTGGGCCCCTGGTCTTCATCTTTGGCGAGGATTTTTTTTATTTTTTATAAGACATCCCGTGGAGTTTCAGGTCATTCCGAGAACTTTTGTTTTCATCACATCAAACAACACCATGGCAATTCTGCTGAAAACATCGTCAGTCCGGGTTAGTTCCATTCAAATCATACAAGTTAGAGTCCAAAACAAGGGCAAAAGTGTTTGGAAAAGTAGATACGACGGAGACGTATCAACTCCCCCAAGCTTAAACCCTTGCTTGTCCTCAAGCAATTTAGTTGACAAACTGAAAGAGAAAAAGAAAAACTTTTACAAACTCGGTTTGCTCTTCTTGTTGTAAACATGAAAAGCCAACATTCAAGTTTCAGCAATTATTATGAACTAACCATTCTCACAATAACACGTAGGTCTCATAATTACTCATATCATTAGCATAATCAGCTAGCGAGCCATAATAATAAAACTCGGATGACAACACTTTCTCAAAATAATCATAACATGATAAAACGAAATGGTTTCTCGCTAGCCCTTTCCGAGACCAAGAAACATAAATGCAGAGCACCTTTAAAGATCAAGGACTGACTAAACATTGTAATTCATGGTAAAGAGATCCAATCAAGTCATACCCAATATAAACCAATTATAATGAATGCAAACGACAAGGTGCTCTCCAGCGGTGCTTTTTAATAAGAAGGTGATGACTCAACATAAAAGTAAATAGATAGGCCCTTCGCAGAGGGAAGCGGGATTTGTAGAGGTGCCGAGCTCGATTTTGAAATAGAGATAAATTATATTTTGAGTGGCATACTTTCATTGTCAACATAACAACTAAGAGATGACGATATCTTCCATGCTAAACAAATTATAGGCGGTTCCCAAACAGAATGGTAAAGTTTATACTCCCTCCTCCACAAGCATCAATCCATGGCTTGCTCGAAAAAACGAAAGTGCCTCCAACATTCAACGGGTCCTGGGGAGTTTTGTTTGCAGTTATTTTGATTTAGTTTGCATAAAGCATGGGACTGGGCATCCCGTTACCAGCCATTTTTCGTGAATGAGGAGCGGAGTCCACCTCTTGAGAATAACCCGCCTAACACGGAAGATAAGGGCGTCACTAGTTGATATATGAGCTATTCGAGCATGCAAAACAGAAAGTTTATTTGAAGGTTTAGAGTTTGGCACATACAAATTTACTTGGAACGGCAGGTAGATACTGCATATAGGAAGGTATAGTGGACTCATATGGCATAACTTTGGGTTTAAGGAGTTTGGATGCACAAGCAGTATTCCCGCTTAGTACAGGTGAAGGCTAGCAAAAGACTGGGAAGCGACCAACTGAGAGAGCGACAACATTCGTAAGCATGCACTAAAATTAATTTACACCGAATACAAGCATGAGTAGGATATAATCCACCATGAACATGAATATCATGAAGGCTATGTTGATTTGATTCAACTACATGCGTAAACATGTGCCAAGTCGAGTCACTCAATTCATTTAAAGGAGGATACCATTCCATCATACCACATCATAATCATTCTAATAGCATGTTGGCACGCAAGGTAAACCATTATAACTCATAGCTAATCAAGCATGGCACAAGCAACTATAATCTCTAAATATCATTGCAAATATGTTTACTTCATAATAACTAAACCAGGAACGATGAATCATCATATTTACGAAAACAAGAGAGGTCGAGTTCATACCAGCTTTTCTCATCCCGATAAGTCCATCATATATCATCATTATTGCCTTTCACTTGCACGACCGAACGGTGTGTATAATAATAAGAGTGCACGTGCATTGGACTAAGCTGGAATCTGCAAGCATTCAACTCAAGAGAGAAGACAAGTAATATTGGCTCTAAGTTAAATAAACGATCATGCATATGAGAGCCACTAAGCATTTTCAATATGGTCTTCTCGGCCCCCAAAGAAAGGAAAAGAAAAATAAAACTATTTACACGGAAAGCTCCCAACAAGTAAAAAGAAGAACGGGAAATATTTTTGGTTTTTTTTTAATTCTACTACAAGCATGGAAAGTAGACCAACTAATTTTTTTTGTTTTTTCTAAGGTTTATCAAACACACAAGAAGAAAGCTAGGAAAAGAAATTTAAACTAACATGGATATTACAAGGAAAGAGTATGAGCACCGACATCTAGCAATGAGTGTGTGTGAACATGAATTTAATGTCGGTGGGAAATACGTGATTCCTCAAGCTTAGGCTTTTGGCCTGTTGGTCTATTGCCGTGATAGCCCGGCCGACACCGTAGGTGTAGCTGGGTCGATCATGCGCAGCGGCTACCGCCTCCCGAGTTGCAGCATGGCGCCGAGCTACCTCCGCCTCCTCTCGCGTGACGATCTGCCTCCTCTCTCGTAATAATATATCTTCCTCTCGTCGAAAATCAAAGAAGGCAGGAGAAGGAAGAGTAACATGGACAACATGCCGTTTGTTAAAGATTAGTCGATACTGGAGAGGTGGTCCAGTCCTCTCAACAAACTGGTGGGAAAACATAGAATCAAGATCTAAATAAGTAGGGGTAACTCCATATCACCCTCACAAATGTCTACATCAAGGAAATTAGCTAAGCGGGTTGCATAAATTCCTCCGAAGAAATCTCCGTTATGTCTATTATGATGCAACCTACGAGCTACAATGGCTCCCATATGATAAGATTGGTCTCCTAACACAGCACTTCTGAGAATGCTGAGATCAGGGGCACACATGTGACATGCTTCATCCTTAGCATTTATGCATCTACGAATGAAGAGAGCAAAATAATGTATAGCAGGAAAGTGAATGCTCCCTATTGTGGCTTGCGTTATATCCCTAGATTCCCCCATAGTTATTTTAGCAAGAAAATCTCTATATTCAGATTGAGGGGGATCCCTGATACTACCCCAAGATGGAAGTTTGCATGCAAGAGTGAAATCTTCTAAGTCCATGGTATAAGATTTGTCATAAAGGTCAAACATGACTGAAGGAGAATTACGCGAAGATGAAAACTCAAACCTCCCCACAAATGAACGTGTGAGATCATGATACGGGGCATTTATTAGCTTCAAAGTCCTCAAGACCGCATTATGCAAATATGAGAATTCTTCTTTAATTCCCGCTTGATTCATAAATTTTCCAAGGCCATTCACAGGGCCTCACAAGAGCTGCCTCTTGGTGGTTCCTCGTCACCATCACGCATTGCAAGCCTCGGGACCTTGCTTCCTTGAAGAACCACCTTGGAACATCTTCCTAAGCATATTGTTTTTGAAAATAATTCTGAAATTTTAGTAACTTCAAACAAAAGTGAACCAACTTCAATAAAACTGATAGCAACTACTTATACAAGTGCCTAGAGCATATGTGAAGCATTAGAACTACTTAGAACCATATTATCGGATTTCGGGATCCGGCAGACCCTCTAGGTTCGAACTCTGGGGTGCACGCGGAGATCTCGCCCCCTACCTACCCGCACCTCGTCGCCTTGCAAGGATCTAAACTACACAAAGAGCAACACAAGGGACACAAGGTTTATACTGGTTCGGGCCACCATTGTGGTGTAATACCCTACTCCAGTGTGTGGTGTGGTGGATTGCCTCAGGGGCTGATGATGAACAATACAAGGAAGAACAGCCTCGCGAGGGTCTATTCTTGGCCGGTGCGACAAACTGCTAGGGGGAGTTCGGTCGCTCTCTCTCTCTAGATTACTTGATCTCTAGCTCTGTTCTGGATTCCGGATCCTCTCTACCCTGTGGGAGGCTAGTCCTATTTATAGGCAGAGGCCCTGGGCCTCTTCCTAAAAATATTGAGCGGGAAGGGCGCCAACAATTGGCCATTTTGAAGGGGAACATCTAGTACACTTATCCTGACTAAAGTTGGTCCTCGCCTGTCAAAGGCTCTGGCGGTGATGCCGGCTTGGGCTCCACGATGACCTCCTTCCTGCTGTTGTGACGGTCTTGGTCTTGTTGCACCAAATGGTTGCCTTTGCTTGATGCTCTCGCCAAGCGCTTGCCTCCTTTGCACTAAAGAGGAAATGAGGACATCACGCAGGTCGGCGCCTCCTGGTGCCCTCGGTCGTCATGGCTTATGCGCCATGGGCACCTCGTGAGGTACCCCGCTTGATCTCTCCGCCTCCTCACGAGCCAGCCTAACGAGGCCGCGCTCGAGGAAGCTTCTGGTACGCCTCATGAGGCTTGGCCCTCGCGAGGGTCTTGAGCTTGTGCCGATGAAGATGGGCCGTCTTGGCCACCCCTTGAGCCACGCCGCAGCCGCAGCAGAAAGTCTGGTACCCCCATTCCCGTAACGCCGACAGAGCCCCCCGCCCAAGGCGCTACCGACTTGGATTAGCAAAGAAGCGAAGAGGCAGTGCGGCACCACGGGCTCCTAACAGCTCGCGTTTTGGGCGCCAGCAAGGGCGGTTGATTGACGTGGGCGCTCGCTTCCCCACGACGCTGGCGATCGCACGCATTGACAAGTCCCTGCATGCAAAAGCGGTTATGATTACCTGTGATCGTGGAGGTCGTCGGTTGGCCTTCCCCGGTTATAAGTACGGAGTGGCGCATGCCCTTCCAGTCCATCTCTTCTTGCTTCTCCTTCTTCTCCATGGCTCCGCCGAAGAGGTTCTCTGCCGCGGAGAAGGGAAAGGCCCGCTGGGTGGAGCCTGACTCTCCCCCAGCCAAGCGCGGTTGAGGCCGTCCTCGCAAGCACCTTGTGGTTCCCGTAGCGGCTTCTCGCGGCCGCAGAGGCGATCTCCCGTGCGGTGACGGGCGTCAGGCCATTGACGGGGGGCGCGCTACGGTTGTGCGACCCCCTAGGCTGCGCTTCCATTCGGCAGAGGTGCTGCCGGAGTTTGTCGTATGGTCGGCGGAGCCGACCAAAGACTTGCTCCAGCTTCCCGCCTTTTAGGTGAACTTCCGCCGGCGCCCGGGCGGCTCGCCCCAGCGGACGGTTATCGCAGCCGGGCCTCTGGCTTCGTGGAGGTCTCCGCCGCCGAGCGTGGTTTCACCCGCTGGCTGGTAAACGCTTGTTCGCCACAGGTCTCGAGCTGGCGGTGCACCCTACACTTCAAGTTCGACGGCGACGCCACCCTCTACGTGAGGGTGTTCGGGGAAGACGGTCGCCGCACTGGGTGCTGCCCTGAGGACGACGACTGCGGCCGTGGGCCTAGCCCCGGCGACGATCGGGACGAAGATGACAGCGCGCACGAGGTCAGCGGTGCTCGGGTTCGCTGCTTCGCCGACTTTTCTTCGACAGCGGCTCCAGCCGGGGTCCGTGACCAGCCCCACGCCGCCCGTGCCCGCCTGAGGGAGGTAGCGGGTCCACTCCGCCGCTGCGCCTCGGTGAAGCGCGAGAGGAGTCCGCTGAGCTCCGGAGGCAGTTCGAGCCCCGCCATGAAGTTGGTGTCAAGCGAGCCGCCTGTCTTGTTATTTTCCTTTTCTCCGCAAAAGAGACAAAGAGGTAGGGATCACTGGGGCGTGCTTGGACTGTTGCTATTTAATTATCGTGATCTGCTTCACCATTTTCAGATAGGCTTGCCACACGCTGCCAGAGAAATTACTTTCCTTGGGGCGACTTGTCGCAGTTCGCCTCCCGAGGCCGAGGCCTCGCTTAACGCTTCATGCCCCCGCAAAGATTAGCCAGAGAGGTAGTTTCCGCCTGGCCGTGGAGGCGACCGACCCAGTTCCTGTGGTTCGCGCTGCGGTGCCCGTGGGCACGGACCGGAGGGGTGCTCCCGAGCTAACCCGTTAGGGAAGCCTCAAACAAGAGGGGCAGAAAACACTCGCGAGGGTGCCTGTTGTTCTCGCGAGACTCGCAGACGAGAGAAATCGAGGTAGGAGAGAGGAGAAGGCAAAGAGTCGCAAGCCAAAGACGACAACACCTTCAATAAAACTTCAAATGGGAATGAACAAGCCAATCGCAGAAAGCAATGAAAAAGCCGCGTCCGCACCTAATCTAGTCTTCGACATCTTCTCACCAGCGCTGAGCTAAGTGCTGCACATGGGCGGGAGGGAGCCCCAGGCCCGAGGCCGGGCGCCTCGAGACTCCGGGTGTGTACAACCCCAACTCATTATTACGTGAGAGTGTCACGGGCGCGAGCTTCACAGCGCTTCCTTCTTCACGGGCATCGGGCCTTTCTCGTAAAGATAAGCTTCATAGGCGCTTGCCTTCTTCACGTGCACCGGGCCTTTCTCGTAAAGATAAGCTTCACAGTGCGCTTGCCTTCTTCACGTGCACTAGGCCTTTCACAAAGATAAGCTTCATAGGCATTTGCCTTCTTCACGTGCACCGGGCCTTTCTCGTAAAGTTAAGCTTCACAGCGCTTGCCTTCTTCACAGCACCGGGCCTTTCTCGTAAAGATAAGCTTCATAGGCGCTGTTTTCTTCACGTGCACCGGCCTTTTCCAAAACGCAACAACTTGCAGTGCATTCGCTTCTTCACGTGCACCGGCCTTTTTAGGGTAAAACTCCGAAGGTGCCGGATGTTTCACGCTGCTTCGACGGGCACCCCCCCGAGTCTCTGCCGCTGAGCCGGGCCTCGAAACATGAACAACCTTGAACGACTCCTCCCACATGGGAGAAAGCTTATGCAGCCCCTCCCTAGAGAGAACCCATCTCGAGCACGAGGTCCCCTACCTCAAGAGTCCTGGGCGTAATGTTGCGGCAAAGGGTATCGCCGCAGTGCTTGTTGGTACTCTTGTCGCCAGAAGGCTGCTCGATGATGCTCCTCCCCAAAGACGAGGTTCGCCCCCGCTACGCCCCGCTGCGCTTCGCCGAACGCCAGACCTGCAAGCGAACGACGCCCCGACCTCGTGAGGGAGGACTGCTTCAGCTTCATAGACCAGGAAGAACGGGTCTCGCCACCGGTTTTGGTCGCGGTCGCAAGCGGATGGACCACAACACGGATCAAGCTCGTCAGACCAGCCTCCGCCGCAGGCCTCCAGCTTCTTCTTGAATGTCCTGGTTTTGAGGCCCTCAGACCTCTCAAGCTGGTTCGCCGCCCAACTGCTGTTCGTGGGTGCGCCATCAAGCGTAGCATACCAAGCGCCCCAAGGTTAGCACAAGATGTTTTGAAGAGGTTATCGTGAATCGCGAACCGTTGTCGGTGATGATGCGTTCGACACCCGCATCGCTCACGATGCCCTTTGATGAACTTGACCGCTGAACTGCGGGATGGTGCGGACGGCTTCCACTTCAGCCCACTTGGTGAACTTGTCCACGGCGACGAGAGGTAACGATAGCCCCTCGCGCCCGAGGAACGGGCTCAGATATCCAGCCCCCGTGACCGTGAATGGCCACGACAGGTATAGTTTGCGCACTCCGCCGGCCGATGGATCTGCTTGGCATGGAATTGGCAGGCCTCACAAGCCTTCACCAGTTCCACGGCATCATTTAGTGCAAGGGGCAAGAGAACCCGCCATGAACGCCTTGCCAATGAGGGTCCGTGGATGACTAATGATGCCCACAGCCTCCACCGTATATCTGCCAGAGCTCCTTCCCTTGCTCCCTCGGAGATGCAACGCAGGGACACATCATTTGGTCACTTCCGGTAGAGCTCTCCATCCCTGATGCAGTACACCGTGGCTTGCCGCGCCACACACTCCGCTTCCTCCTCCTTTTCCGCAAGGTCCCTTGCGTCTGTAGCTCCCGAGCTCGTGATCCAGCATCCCTCCCGAGGCTCCAGCGTTAGGAGCAGACGCGCCCCGAGGCCGAGCCACGCACCGGGCTCTCGAGGCAGGTGGCCGGGAGCTCTTCCCGAGGCTGCACCTGCTTGGCAGCGATGGCGCTGCCGAGGGCCCCAAGAGCCGCCTCGAAGACGCTGGCCCCCGAGGTAGCCGCGTGATGCCCGCTTGGCGATGTCGCCAGCCTCTTGATTGGTGCCACGAGGCACATGCTGCAACCCAGCCTCCTGTAATCGCTCCATCATCCTGCGACCTCATGAGGTAGGCTTCCATGTGCTCATCCCTCGGCCAGATACTTTGTTGGAGAAGTTGACGAGGAGTTGTGAATCACCCTTGATCGTAAGGCGCCTCACTCCTCAGGCAATCATGCCTTCAGCCTGCTATCGTGCCCTCATATTCCGCTATGTTGTTGGAGACCTTTTCTCCGTATGGAAACAGAGCTGCACGGTGTAGTAGAGCTTGTCTTGAGTAGGAGATATAAGCACTGCAAGGCCGGCCTCGCCAGGTCTCGAGAATGCCCCGTCAAGTACATGATCCAACTGTCCGGCTCGCTTCCGGGAGAGGGATCGATCTCATCAGCCTTGAGGCCCGGCGCCCGTCCATTCCGCCACGGTTGCTAGCTGCTCCCTTGGTTACTCTGGTGGTGCTGAATTTAGCTGAAACGCTTGTAACTCGATGTTCCACTCAGCGACTCTTCCGGCCGAGTTGGGGCTCCTGAGCACCCTTTCCAAGGGGTACGCCGAGACAACCTTGATGGGATGGCCCTCGAAAATAGTGCCACAGCTTGCGCTGTGAAGCCACCAAGAGCGCGAGGAGGAGTTTTTGGGGCATGGGGTACAGCGCTCGGCCCCGCAACACTGTGGCCGACGGGCACACAGGTGTTCTGACGAGGTTGGGAGTGTTGGTGTTGTTGGCGCCCTCCGAGGCCGTGGCGCCTCCTGAGACAGTGGAGCCCCAAGCGGCTGGTCGTTAGCGGGAGGGGTCTCTTCTGTTCCGAGGCACGCGCGCGGCCGACCCTTCTCGGCTGTGGTAGTGGTCTCGTGAGGCCCCCTTGATCCCGCTTCGCTTGACCGGGCAGCTGCCGCGATTTTGGTCTCGACGCCTCCTAACTGGGCCACCAGGCTGGGCACTGGGCAGAGTAGGGGGTGGCTGCAAGGTAGAGCACTAGGGGCTCTTGGGGGCGCGGAGCCAACATTACCGGAGGGCTGGTTAAGTACCTTTTGAGATCTTGGAACACCTTGTCGGCCTCTTCAGTCCATTCAAAGGGGCCCTTTTTCTTCATTAGCTTGAAGAACGGTAGCGCTCGTTCCCCCAACTTGGAGATGAAGCGTCCTAGCGCGGTCACGCGCCCAGTGAACTTCTGCATTTCTCTGAGGGTCTTTGGCGGGCTCATGTCCTCGACTGCCTTGACCTTTTCTGGGTTAGCCTCGATGCCCCGATGGGACACGAGGAAGCCCAAGAGCTTGCCCGAGGGGACCCCAAACACACACTTCTCCGGGTTGAGCCGCAGGTTCACTGCGTACGAGGCTCAAAGGTTTCCTCCAGGTCTTGTATCAGGGTTTTGGCCTCCGAGACTTCACCACAATATCATCGACGAAGCCTCAACATTCCTCCCGAGCTGCGGACCCAAGGTGATGTGCATCAGCGCCGAAAGGTCGCCTCTCGCTGCGCAGTCTTAACAACATGCATGTGTAGCAAGACACTCCACACGGGTCAGAAAGCCGCTTTTTTCCACGCCTTTCTACCGCCATCTTGATCTGGTGATAGCCAGAGAAGGCATCCAGGAAACATAACAGGTCGCAATCGGCGGTGGAATTGACGATCTGATTGATACGAGGGAGCGGGAATGGATCCTGCGGGCAGGCTTTGTTGAGTTTGGTGAAGTCGACACACATGCGTTCCTTCCCCCCTTTCTTTGGCACGACAACGGGGTTAGCCAACCAATCTGGGTATCGGACCTCGCGAATGACCCCTGCCGCTTCTAGCTTGCGGGTCTCTTGGACGATGAAAGCCTGCTTTTTAGTGGACTGCCGTCTCGCTTTCTGCTTCACGGGGCATACATTGGGGCACACATTGAGGTGGTGCTCAATTACGCCTCTCGGGATCCCTGCCAACTGATCTGGTTCCCATGTGAATACCTTCTTATTTGCTCGCAAGAACTTGACCAGGGCCTCCTCCTGCTCGGGCTCGAGGTTGGCGCCTATGGTGAAGGTGGCGTTAGTGGATCCGTCCTCGTCGACCAATATCTGCTTGGTTTCTGCCTTGTCTTGGGTGAACAACTGCTTCTTCTTGGCAGGCGCAGCCCCCTTGGGCTCAGGTGCGTCTGAGTCGGCGGGCTGTGCCGCCGCCGCAGTCTTGTAGACGAGCTTGAGCACTTGCAACGCATCCCTGGCATCTCCGGACACGGTGAGGACGCCGTTGCTCCCAGGCATTTTCATGAGGTTGTACGATGGGTGAGTCGCGGCCATGAATGGGGCTAGTGCTAGGTAGCCGAGGATGGCGTTGTATGGGAGGCCGATGGGGGCAATGTCGGTCGATTAGCCTGCAAGCGGAAGTTGTCGAGGTGCCAAGGTCACCGAAGACGGATCTGCCCTGTGGAGCCGCTGAACCGCCCGACGCCCAAGAAGGGCCTGCTAGGCTGAAACTGCCCGCGGTATGTGGAGGAGGCTGAAGGATTCAACCGAGAGCATGCCGAGGCCCGCGCCGCCGCCGGCGAGAGTCTCCGTAACGCCAATCGCAGATGGTGGGGTGCACAAAGATGGGGAGCGCGCCTGAGCAGGCTGAGTTGGAGGGGTGGTCTTCAGCTGAAGGCCGATCGGCCTTGGGCGCCGATCGACCCGGGAGGAGCCCTCGCTGCTGGGAGGCAGCGCCGATCCGGCGGACGAATGGATTGACGTGGCTGCTCAAGGTGGCGCCAGCGAGCCGCCCAGAGAGCTATGACGACGGGCGCCGCGCAGCGGCTGGCGAGGAAGAAGTTGCGCAGCTCTCCCAAGAGGCCGGAAGCCGCCGCAGTGGAGCAGCCACATGCGCGGGGCGCCAGTGAGGGCCATGGGAAGCTAGTTAGCCACGACCCCCGCTGCCTCCTCGCCCGAGGACGGCCTCTCGTGACGCCAAAGCAGAAGGCTGTGGATCGCTGATGCCGCGTAGCGCGTGGCGCTCCGGCTTGAACTTGTTCGCCATCGCACTCGCCGCAAGGTTAGGGGCTAAGGCTCGAGCCCTCGGCCCTGCGCGCCGGTGTCATGCGATCGAGTGGTGGCGCGCTGCTCATCGTAGGGCGAAGCGCGATGTTGGCGGAGAGCGGGTCGGCGGAAGGGAAAGCTCCGGCGCACCCATACCTGGCACGCCAAATGTCGGATTTCGGGTTCCGGCAGACCCTTTAGGTTCGAACTCTGGGGTGCACTCGGAGATCTCACCCCCTACCTACCTGCACCTTGTCGCCTTGAAAGGATCTAAACTACACAAAGAGCAACACAAGGGACACAAGGTTTATACTGGTTCGTGTGGTGTAATACCCTACTCCAGTGTGTGGTGTGGTGGATTGCCTCAGGGGCTGATGATGAACAATACAAGGAAGAACAGCCTCATGAGGGTCCGCTTCTGGCCGGTGCGATTTAACTGCTAGGGGAGTTCGGTCGCTCTCTCTCTCTCTCTCTAGATTACTTGATCTCTAGCTCGCTTCCGATTCCGATCCTCTCTACCCTGTGGGAGGCTAGTCCTATTTATAGGCAGAGGCCCCGGCCTCTTCCAAATATTGATCACATGAAGGGCGCCAACAATTGGCCATTTTGAAGGGGAACATCTAGTACACTTATCCCGACTAAAGTTGGTCCTCGCCGTCAAAGGCTCGCGGTGACGCTCGGCTTGGGCTCCACGATGACCTCCTTCCTGCCGCTAGACGGTCTTGGTCTTGTTGCACCGAAATGGTTGCCTTTGCTTGATGCTCTCGTCAGCGCTTGCCTCCTTTGCACCAAAGAGCAAATGAGGACATGCTGGGGCTGGCGCCTCCCGGCGCCTCTTGGTCGCCATGGCTTGCGCTATGGGCACCTCGTGAGGTACCCCGCCTTGATCTCTCCGCCTCCCTGCGAGCCAGGCCTCGACGAGGCCATGCCCGAGGAAGCTTCCTGTCGTCCGCCTCATGAGGCTTGGCCCTCGCGAGGGTATTGAGCTTGTGCCGATGAAGATGGGCTGTCTTTGGCCACCCCTTGAGCCACGCCAGCGAGCCAGCAGCAGTAAAATCTGGGTACCCCTGCCCTGAACGACCGAACATATATATTTGACATGCAAGCTCAAGAACATGGTCACCTATGCAGAGAAATTTGCAATGAATAGAGCACTAGAACAAAACTAATTGGACCAATGGAGGAGTCACATACCAAGGAACAACCTCCCAAGCAGTTTTATGAGAGGTGCTTTGAGCAAGGAGATCGAAAATCACAAAGAAAAGTGACTGAACACGAGCTTGAGTTGGTTTTTCGGGTTGTGTGGAGACAGAGGAAGAAGATGGGTGCAGGATGAGTGGAGGAGGGCCACCGTGGCCCACGAAACAGGGGGCGCCTGGGGGGTAGGGCGCGCCTCCACCTCGTGGCTGTGTGGCAGCTCTCATGTAATTTTTTTCACTAAAATCATCAAATATTCCTAAAAAATCATATTAAATTGGCATGTCATTCGAGGACTTTTATTTTCGGATATTTTTATATTGCACTTAATAAGTCGAGAAAAGATGAAAAATACTATTTTACTTTATTTTTACTAAATAACAGAGAATATAAAGAGGGTACGTAAGGTTGTGCTTCTAGTTTCATCCATCTCATGCTCATCAAAAAGAATCCACTAACAAGGTTGATCAAGTCTTGTTAACAAACTCATTCCGATTAACATGGAACCGAGAAATTTCAATAACACTATGTTACCTCAACGGGATATGGACATCCCCAATAATAAGTATATCATATTTCTTCTTGACAAGAGGGAGAGGAAATTCAAAACCTCCAAATATAATCGATGGAATTTTTCCAATAGAGTTGATACTATGAACTTGAGGTTGTTTCTCGAAAGTGTACCGTATGCTCATTACCATTAACATGAAAAGTGACATTGCCTTTGTTGCAATCAATAACAGCCCCGCAGATTAAGGAAAGGTCTTCCAAGAATAATAGACATACTATCGCCCCGGAATATCAAGAATAACAAAGTCCGTTAAAATAGTAACGCTTTGCAACCACAACAGCACATCCTCACAAATACCGGCAGGTGTATAGCAGTTGATTTATCAGCCATTTGCAAAGATATTTCAGAGGTGTCAACTTATTCAAGTCAAGTCTACGATATAAAGAGAGAGGCATAACACTAACACCGCTCCAAGATCACATAAAGCAGTTTTAACATAATTTCTCTTAATGGAGCATGGTATAGTAGGTACTCCGATCTCCAAGTTTCTTTGGTATTCCACCCTTAAAAGTATAATTAGCAAGCATGGTGGAAATTTCAGCTTCCAGTATCTTTCTTTTATTTGTGACAATATCTTTCATATATTTAGCATAAGGATTCATTTTGAGCATATCACCAATCGCATATGCAAAAAGATAGGTCTAATCATTTCAGCAAAGCGCTCAAAATCCTCATCATCCTTTTTCTTGGATGGTTTCGAGGAAAAGGCATGGGTTTCTGAACCCATGGTTCCTTTCTTTACCATGTTTCCTAGCAACAAAGTCTCTTTTATCATAACGTTGATTCTTTGATTGTGGGTTATCAAGATCAACAGCAGTTCAACTTCTACATCATTATCATTACTAGGTTGAGCATCATCATGAACATTATCATTAACATTTTCACTAGGTTCATGTTCATTACCGATTGTGTTTCAGATCGTACATAGAGATATCATTTGGATTATCGTGGTTCAAAGAATAGGTTCACTAGAAGTTTGCACAGTTCTATCATTTTTCTTTTTCTTCCTTTTAGAAGAACTAGGCATATCAATATTATTTCTCCGAGAATCTTGCTCGATTCTCTTAGGGTGGCCTTCGTGATACAAAGGTTCCCGAGTCATTCTACCAGTTCTAGTAGCCACTCTAACAAAGATAATCATTTTTCTTACTATTCATTTCATCAAGCACTTATTTCGAGCTTTAAGTACTTGTTCTACTTGAGTGGTAACCATAGAAGCATGTTTGCTAACAAGTTTAAGTTCACCTCTAATATTAGCCATATAATCACTCAAGCGCTTAATCATGAAGGTATTATGTTTAATTGTCTACCAAAATAAGCATTAAAGTCATCTTGCTTAAACATAAAGTTATCAAACTCATCCAAGCATCGACTAGCAATTTTAGTAGGAGGGACTTCACTTTATCATATCTATAGAGAGAATTTACCTTTACTACCCGTGTCGGGTATCGGGATCGGAGGTTCTTCAATGAATAAAGAATTGAGATCATATACTTCTTCAACAAAGGTAAATTAAGACCATGTATTTCTTCAATAGGAGGTAAATTCTTAACATCTTCAGCTTTAATACCTTTTTCT
The DNA here is from genome assembly GCA_021605205.1 of Aegilops longissima. Classification (NCBI taxonomy): domain Eukaryota; kingdom Viridiplantae; phylum Streptophyta; class Magnoliopsida; order Poales; family Poaceae; genus Aegilops; species Aegilops longissima. The sequence continues at coordinate 48,916 of JAHIAM010004382.1, read as the reverse complement.
TTCATAGATTTCTTTGCCTCTTGCATATCTTCGGACTGAGAAATAGAACACCTCTCTTCTTCGGAGTTGGTTTAGGAATAGGCTCGAATTGGCTCGAGCTGGCTCGAGGCTGGCTCATGAGGTGCCCAATTATTTTCATTTGTCAACATATTATTCAATAGAATTTCAGCTTCATCCGTGTTCTTTCCTGAAAAGAGAACCAGCACAACTATCCGTAATCTCGAAGCATCGGTTAGTCCATTATAAAAGATATCAAGTATTTCAGGTTTCTTAAGAGGATGATCAGGCAAAGCATTAAGTAACTTGAGAAGCCTCCCCCAAGCTTGTGGGAGACTCTCTTCTTCAATTTGCACAAAATTATATATATCCCTCAAAGCAGCTTGTTACTTATAAGCAGGGAAATACTTAGCAGAGAAGTAGTAAATCATATCCTGGGGACTTTGCACACAACTAGGATCAAGAGAATTAAACCATATCTTAGCATCACCCTTTAATGAGAACGGAAATATTTTGAGTAAACAAAGGTAGCGCGATCTCTCATTATTAGTAAACAGGGCAGCTATATCATTTAGCTTAGTAAGATGTGCCACAACAGTTTCAGATTCATAACCATAAAAAGGATCAGATTCAACCAAAGTAATTATATCTGGATCAACAGAAAAATCATAATAATCCTTATCGGAACACGATAGGTGAAGTAGCAAAAGGTGGTCGGGTCTCATCCTATCTCTAAAAGATTCTTTACTCCATTTAACTAGCAACCTCTTAAGTTCATATCTATCTTGGCAAGCAAGAATGGTTGCGGTAGATTCAACATCAAAAAGATAACCCTCGTGAATAGCAGGCATATTATCATCATCACTAACATCATCGTGTTCGGCCAATAATTTCTTTTCTAGATCTAGCAATTTGTTCATCTAGAAATTCACCAAGGGCACAGAGTATCAAGCATAGAAGTAGTTTCATCATAAGTATCATGCATAGCGAAGTGGCATCATCAATAACATGCGACATATCGAACAAATAGCGTAAGCAGGTTTAGGTGTCGCTAGCTTACTTACAATGTAAGGTGAATCAAGTGCGAGCTAGATGGCAATTCCTTACCTCCCTCGTAGTTGAGGGAAAATAGTTGTTCAATCATCTTTCAAGTTCTTCATAGTGTCCAGCAGATATAAATCCCAAGTGACTCAAAGAATAGAGCTATGCTCCCCAAGAACGGCGCCTGTAAAAGGTCTTGATAACCCACAAGTATAGGGGATCGCAACAGTTTTCGAGGGTAGAGTATTCAACCCAAATTTATTGATTCGACACAAGGGGAGCCAAAGAATATTCTCAAGTATTAGCAGCTGAGTTGTCAATTCAACCACACCTGAAACTTAGTATCTGCAGCAAAGTGTTTAGTAGCAAAGTAATATGATAGTGGTGGTAACGGTAACAAAAGTAAAGACAGAAAAAGTAATGTTTTTGGTATTTTGTAGTGATTGTAACAAAGAGCAACGGAAAAGTAAATAAGCGTAAACCAGTATATGGAAAGCTCGTAGGCACCGGATCAGTGATGGATAATTATGCCGGATGTGGTTCATCATGTAACAGTCATAACATAGGGTGACACGGAACTAGCTCCAATTCATCAATGTAATGTAGGCATGTATTCTGAATATAGTCATACATGCTTATGGAAAAGAACTTGCATGACATCTTTTGTCCTACCCTCCCGTGGCAGCGGGTCCTATGGAAACTAAGGGATATTAAGGCCTCCTTTAATAGAGAACCGGAACAAAGCATTAGCACATAGTGAATACATGAACTCCTCAAACTATGGTCATCACCGGGAGTGGTCCCGATTATTGTCACTTCGGGGTTGCCGGATCATAACACATAGTAGGTGACTATAGACTTGCAAGATAGGATCAAGAACACACATATATTCATGAAAACATAATAGGTTCAGATCTGAAATCATGGCACTCGGGCCCCAGTGACAAGCATTAAGCATAGCAAAGTCATAGCAACATCAGTCTCATAACATAGTGGATACTAGGATCAAACCCTAACAAAACTAACTCGACACATGATAAATCTCATCCAACCCATCACCGCCCAGCAAGCTTCACGATGGAATTACTCACGCACGGTGGTGAGCATCATGAAATTGGTGATGGAGGATGGTTGATGATGACGACGGCGACGAATCCCTCTCCCGAGCCCCGAACGGACTCCAGATCAGCCTCCCAAGAGAGATTAGGGCTTGGCGGCGGCTCCGATCGTAAAACGTGATGAAACTTTCTCTTTGATTTTTTTCTCCCAAAGCCAATATATGGAGTTGGAGTTGGCGCCGAGGGCCTGGGGGCCCACGAGGTAGGGGCGCGCCTGGGGAGGGCACGCCTCACCTCGTGGACAGGTGTGGGCCCCTGGTCTTCATCTTTGGCGAGGATTTTTATTATTTTTATAAGACATCCCGTGGAGTTTCAGGTCATTCCGAGAACTTTTGTTTTCTGCATATAAACAACACCATGGCAATTCTCGCTGAAACAAATGCCGCTCGGGTTAGTTCCATTCAAATCATACAAGTTAGAGTCCAAAACAAGGGCAAAAGTGTTTGGAAGAAGTAGATACGACGGAGACGTATTAGGTAGCACCGGAGAACTATCTGCGATTGTGTCCCGGTTCCTTGCGACGAAAGCACCTCAAGAGAGAAAGCCGAAAACTGATCGTCATGATACGACGAGAGCTGGTCAGCTGTTCGAGAGGTCACAAAATCTTTAAGGATTTCTCCCGCATAATGCCATAACCAATGCAGCGTGCGATGGATCGGTTCTTTCTCCGATCAGGCGCTTATAGAGCCCCTAGTGCGGTCTTCCGAACACCAGGGGCTGCGCCGACCATACTAAAGCTCCCATGCCTAAGTGAGAATGATAAAGCCCTATAGTCTGATTGCCTGGTTCGTTGTGCTGAGCACCTCCTTCGGAGGACCCAAAACTAGGATAAAGAGTGCTCAGGTTTATCCCGAACACCCCCGTACTTCACACGTGGGGGCAGAAGCCACGACTGGCCAACTCTCATATTTAACATATAAAACGGCCCCACAGAAGGGTAAACTTTCATATAACAGGCGGTAACTGATGTAATTGACCTTGTTTTAACATTATAGAGGACAACATGATTTGCATTCATGGAAATATAAAGTCCTTGGTGCATAGTTCTGCGGCAAGGTAGAATCCTTTTAGGACATTCTCATAATATAACTGGCTTATGGTGCTCCTTCCTCCCAGGGCGGTCCTTCGCTCATCGCCTTTTCAAAGATCCATCTTCCGCCAAGGCACCTTTAGCGCAGCGGCCGCCGTGGCACCCTCTATACAGACCGACCGCTGATGAAGTCAAGTCGAGGACAGCACCCTCAAGCCGCTTCACGAGTTCAAGTAGCTAGTTGGGATCGGCTCAAGCGAGCCATAGCCGGATAATTAAATCCTTTATGGCTAGTTCCGCCGCCTTCTGTAGTTTGATCAGCTGTTTCAGTTGATCGGCAAAAGGCACCGGATAGGTTGGTGCCAAATACTGCAACCAGAAGAGCTTACCCGCGGTACTCCTTTCTTCGGCTCGGTAGAATTGAGCGGCATCTGATATGCTGTGAGGTAGCTCGGCAAATACCTCTGAGAAATCTAGATTGAAAATTAGAAATATAATTCTCCCCCCAAATACTTACTCTACAGGGAAAAAGCCTTACCAGCCGCGATCTTCCTCGCCTCTTGGATCTCCTGCAGGGCGCTTCGGGTTTCCCCCCAGGCATCGCTCATGGCCTCGATGCGCCTTTGGTGAGTTCGGCTTCTTCTCGTTAAACTCTGCTCCAAGGTCTCGATTTCTCACGACCTCTTGTAGCTCCCTGCTCAGCTTTAATAACCCCGGCCTCGTGCTTCTCACGAAGAGCCCGCCGCTGCCGCTTTTTCTCGCCTTGGCCACAACCTTCTTAAGGGCTTCGACTTCGGTCACAATCACTAGCGCAAGTCATAAAGCTCAGTTCATACTGAAAGTTGCTTTGCATTAAACACGAACAAGACTTGTGCATACCTTGTTTATCCCTCAACTGCATTGTCAATTGGCCAAGTTCTTCTGTGGCCCGCTCCAGACTTTGATTCAGCCCGGAGACCTCCGCAGTATGAGAAGTAGCAGCCGTTATGATACACCTGCTTATAACAGAAGAGAAATGGATACCATTCAATGAGTCTTCCTGCGAACATAAATTCGATCCTCTGTCCGGTTCCTTTTTTCACCGAACAGAGTATCAGGGGCTACTATCTCAGTCCACTCTCAGTTGACTGAATTTTCTCAATCACCGCACCCATAAGGGCACGGTGTTCATCAACGATGGAGGCGTCTTTCAACGCCACTAACAAAGCATCCGACACTTCTGGATAGACAGAGGTTGCTGATGGGACAGGCACTCCCCCTCCAGCCAATGGAGGCTGCCTGATCGATCCTGGAGCCGTATAGGTCTTTGAAATCGCATCCGGCTGGGAGCCGAACTCAGTATCGCTCCCGCCATCAGCCCCCATGGGAATCTTTTCCCCCATGTGTCCGGCCCCTGAGGTTTGACCTCCAGGCGCCGCCTTCATGGCTTTTTCCTTTCCTACTTGGCCGGGGTCCTTCTAGGACGAAGCCTCGGTGTTGTGCACCTGTGTGGAGGAAGGGGACTTTGGAGGCGTCCCGCTCTCCATAGCATTTGAGCTCAGCAAGTCCTCTCATGAGGATTGTTTGGCACGAGACCCCGTCGGACTACAAAAAATATGGCTTGGGTTAAAATACTAAGCCGCGATGAGTCCGGACGTTTAAAACGTACTCGGATTTTTTACACTTACGTGTTCACCAGGGGCTGGGCCCTGGGATCCCACGCCGGCCGCTTCTCGGGCGGCGGTGGGGGTCCTCCTAAGAGGAGCCTTCCCTTTGGGCAGCTCGGCCCAAGTGTACGGAGGCCGCCCTCTTCTTTCTTCCCCCATAGGGGATTCATCTTCCTCCTCCTCCTCCTCCTCTTCGGAGGAAGAATGGGCATTGAGCCTTCGGATATTGTGTCCGGCGCCGTAGTGCACGGCAAGGCTGCCCCGGTCTTCTTGGCCTCCTTCTCGTCACGTCTTCTTCGCACCTTGTAAGGTGCCGACCAACATCTTCGCCGAAGTGGGATGGCAGTTCTTGAGCAGCGGGCCGACAATGGATCCGCTCCGCCTTCTTCGTCCAGCCCTGGGAGAGTTGTATAAAACACGTTAAGCGTTTCTTTTTGGGTTACGCGGATAGAAAAGTTTGATAACTCACCGAACTTGCCAGGCGGGACAGTTGGTACCCATGGTCTTCGGCAGAGTCTGGCCACGATTTGCTGGACTTGAAAAGCACCTTCCAGATGTCCTTGTGCGAGGAGCCGAAAAGCTCCCACAAGGTTTGGTGCTAGGCCGGATCGAATTCCCACAAATTGCAAGTCCGGTGCTGACAAGGCAGGATCCGGCGAATCAACATCACCTGGACCACATTGACAAGCTCAATGTTCTTGTCTCCCATATCTTCAACGCTGCCCTGAGCGCCGATAGTTCGTTCGGACGAGGACCAGTCAGGCCTTTCTTGACCTGTGATGTAAGCCACGGGGGCCGGATCGGAACTCGGAGAGGCAGCCCACTGCGTCGCTGCGGGCTGAGTGATATAAAACCACCGCTGTTGCCACTCTTTTGACTGTAATCATTGAAGGTTCCTGCTATTATATGACATTGGGCATCTTGCTCACCATGGCGCTTCCACATTCGGGCGTGTTTCCGCCCACCACCTTGGGCTTCACATTAAAATCTTTCAGCCATAAGCCGTGCGGTGAAATGCGGAGAAAAGCGTCTCACACGACTATAAACTTCGACATGTTGAGGAAGGAATTGGGGGACATATCGTGAAGATCGATCCCATAATAGTACATGATGCCGCGAACGAACGGGTGGAGGGGAAATCCTAGCCCGCGGACAAAATGAGGGAGGAATACAACCCTCTCGTGGGGTTCCGGAGTAGGGACGATTTGTCCCGCCGTCGGAAGACGGTGGCTGATTTTCTGGCCAGGTACCCGCCTTCCGGCTTTTTAATATCCTTCTCTTGGACGATAGAGGCCATCCATTTGCCTCCCGCTCCGGATCCGGACATCTTCAGAGGACCTCTTGTGGACAGAGAAGAGGAACGCTTGAGCGTTGGAGCTTGAGCAGAAGGGAATGAGCTGGGAGGAGGGCATGGGTGAATAGAATAAATCCTTGTCCCCTTATAAGGACGTAAGAGGCGATGCGCCTCCCCACTTACCTGGTAAAACCTCTTATTCCCCAAAAACCGTAATGGATGGCGCGGTTGGGTTACCCACACTCGTATTGATGAGAATCCCGTAATAAGGGGATACGATCTCTGCTTCGACAAGACGTGCCAAGGAAACCGCCTCGCAATGTGTGCCAAGGCTGGTTGAGAAAAACGGTTCGAATAATGACCGGGCCGTGGTATGATGTCATGATATCAAGTGTGTCAGCAGATTGGATTTGTGGAAATATTATTCTCTCTACGGTGGTATGTGGAACTTGTTTTGCAGAGCCGGACACTATCCTTGTGTTCAAGATCTTCTATGGAGTACTCGGAGGAGGAACCTGCCTTGCAATGTCGAAGACAATCTGCGCGCCAGACTCATCGTCATTGAAGCCTGGTTCAGGGGCTACTGAGAGAGTCCTGGATTAGGGGGTATCCAGACAGCCGGACTATATCCATTGGCCGGACTGTTGGACTATGAAGATACAAGATTGAAGACTTCGTCTCGTGTCCGGATGGGACTCTCCTTGGCATGGATGGCAAGCTTAGCGATACGGATATGTAGATCTCCTCCCTTGTAACCGACTCTGTGTAACCCTAGCCCCCTCTGGTGTCTATATAAACCGGAGGGTTTGGTCCGTAGGACAACAACAATGATACCACAGGCTAGCTTCTAGGGTTTAGCCTCTATGATCTCGTGGTAGATCAACTCTTGTACTACTCATATCATCAAGATCAATGAAGCAGGAAGTAGGGTATTACCTCCATCAAGAGGGCCCAAACCTTGGTAAACATCGTGTCCCCTGCCTCCTGTTACCATCCGCCTTAGACGCACAGTTCGGGACCCCCTACCCAAGATCCGCCGGTTTTGACACCGACAACGAGGACTCCGAGTAAGGTGGAAGTGTCGTTGCTCATGGTGGTTCTAAACTTCTAATGCAGTGTCTACCGGATTTGTTGCATAGTTTAATTTCAGGTGTGCTTAGTTTAATTTGAGGGGTGTGTTGTGCTGAGCCCCCAGCAGAGTAACTATGTTATGTTTCTTCTCGTTACTTTAACTCTTCAAGATGTACATACTACTAGTATTTCTTTAATAGAATTTAGCACCCCAATTAAGCATTGCATTAGCTTTTTTAATAGTACTATTTGCATAATCTGCGCATTTGCTTCCTATATATGTACCAATTTTTTTAATTTCAATTTTTGCTCCATGGCGCAATCCATCGATAGTACTACTGCATGTAATATACATTTTTAAAAGGCTAGAGTACTGTTCATCACATATATAGCCGCTAAATTCTCAACCTTGAACGACGCATGCCGTGTAGTAAACCGATACTGGAGGAAGTATAGTAAAATGAGGTGATTTTACCGAGCGATCGTATGGGGAGCATGGCCTCATTATGCGGTCCCATGTGTCATGATGTACCAAGGCGATGCGCTGTCCTCTTGAGGAAGAAGCAATACTACGTGGTTTGAGATGATGGTGAACCAAGTGTGAAATAATGGTTGCTTCGTCCTGTCTGGGAAGGTGCGGCATTGTGATTTGATGTCTCATTGCTCATTACTACTATCTGGCCGGTAAAGTGGGGTGCGCCCTCCTGCTGTTCTCGTGATGTTATTTGGTGCTTGACACGTTGACCGGGTTATATGTCCCACATGTCGGCGATGTGAAGTACAGAATTCATGAAAGGGAGCATCGACGGAGGGGTATACTACATAATTCATGAAAGGGAGCGACTTAGTTTTGGAAAAATCTGTTTTTACGGAGTACGTACCCACTAGGGTTTATAGGGCTCATCTAAAAAACATTCATTTTTCCGTTTGATAAGTCTCAATTCTACTATACTAGTAGTAGTACCATTACATGTTGGATTTCGAGGTGCGTTAGATCACCCGACGCAAGCGGTGTCAAGAGGTAACTAACCAATGCATGTACAAGTTCATGGAAATTTACTGGTCATTCATGCATTCATTCTAATTAATGCCTCGGTAGACATAACTTCTTGAGAAAAACGAGCGTACTAACTACTTGTGCAAACTACAAAATTAATTCGACCACTCACCGTCTACCTTGGTTAGAGAGTGTCGGTGTACTAGAATAGGGGTACCCTAGTATCCCGAACTCGTGCACGGGCAGTTGCAGCACCCCGCGGCAGGGCTGCCTAGTGACCGCCAAGGTCCTCCGTGGTTCCTATGGAGCCATTCAAGAACAAAGTATTTAAGCCAAGAAGACAAGGCCCCGGCAAGAGGAGCTTGCCGGGAAGGCCACTCAAGGCACACAGAAGACAAGACCCCGGCAAGAGGAGCTTGCCGAAGGCTTGGTGAGCGACAAGTTTCGGGCGCCGACAAGGATTCAGCCGCAAGGCAAGGTGCTTGCCGTGGCAGCAACCTCTCTTCATCTCCGGCCCACCATCCACCAACGTGTCGCCATGGGGCCATTCCAGCGGCGTGTCAAGAGGTCTGTGCAGCCAGCGGAGAGCAGCGGTAAGCGGCGCCGACAGGGTGCCATCGTGGCAAGCGGTGGTGTTTCGGCGGTCCTTTCGCACTGTTTAGGCGATATGGACGGCATTTAATGCTTTTTTGTCGCTTGCCGTTAGAGTTAGGTAGAATACATCGCATAAAGTAGCAGAATAACCGCAACTCATTTTCTCATTTTGCCCTTGTCTACGCTAAGCACTTGGTGACCCCTTGAGCCTATAAAAGGAGGCCCATGCGCAACGAGAGGGGTTCGACCATTTGAGACTACAAACACTAAGCTAGGTTTTGTAGCTCTCGGTGCTCCCTAGCAAGAACACAATACAACCGCATAAGCAGCAAGAGGAGTATTATCTCCGGAGAGCTCCAAGCTGGGTAAACTGCTCGTGCATCGCCGATCAACTTTTCGCAATCTCCGCCCCAATCGAACCTCAAGGGACTCGGTCCGCCGTCCCATAGGTGTTCGTGGGTTACGATCAGCCTCCCCGACATCTTTGGCGCGCCAGTAGGGCGCGAGGCTGTGTGAACCTGATCCGCGCTCACACGAGCAACAATCTTCATCAACATGCCACCGAAGAAGAAGGCTTTGGCGGCAGCAGAGCCGTCTGCTGCTAAACCCACCACCACCGGAGCTAACGAGTGGTGGGGAAGACGCCGCGGAAGAACGGGCGCTGACGAGGAGCTCATGACGCTGCCAAGTCTAAGGACAAGGCTGCGCAGACTCGGCGTCCGGATACGCACTGCGCCCATCTCAGGAGGCGCTGACCGACAGCGTCATGGTGCTCGCAGCGCCATGCGCTCGCTGGGCCAAGATCGAGCCGGCGGATCGTGAGACACTCAAGAACAGCTCGCACGCCAACAGGCTGGTGCGAGTGGGGCATTTGTCGCTCGACGGATATCGCTCCTTCTAACATATTTAGAAGTCCGAGCATATCCCGCTCGCACCGCTCGCCATTACCGCCCACCACTCAAGCGGAAGCTTTATCACGAGCTCAACTGCTCCCGGATTACCTCCGGCGCAGATAAGGTCGACGAATGGAGGGCCACCATTCGTGAGTCTCATCGGCTTTGCTAACGGCGACGCCCGCTGCAACTAAGCACATCATCGCTGCGCGAGACGACAAGGCACGAGCCGGTGGCGACGAGACCTGTGGGGTGCAACCACCATGCACTCTCCATCCCGAAGGCTAAGATCGCCGACTGCCGGATCCACCTCGACAACGACTCCACCGCCATCGGATCCACAAGCTCGCCGAGATCAGCGCCAAGTTCTTCAAGAACGGCACAAGAAGACGCCGAACCTCGACGAAAGCGAAGAGAAGCGCGACGTCAATCCGACCAGCCGCTGGGCCTCTCTGTCGACGGCATGCACCAGGGGAACCAGTGACTTGCCGTGACGCTGTAGGTTGCCCGCTGCTCACTCGTGAGCTGCGGCAAGTCCAAAGGGGCCCGACAAGAAAATTTCAAGCCGGACGCTGCAGAAGTATGATGGCAGGACACATCCATCGGAGTTCTCAAGATCTACACCATCGCGGTGCAAGCTGCGAGGGGACGAGACGACAAGATCCTCGCCAACTACTTCCTCGCCGGTACTCAAGCCCAATGTTAGATCTTGGCTCATGCACTTGCCGGATAGTTCCATATCCTCTGGCAGATTTATGCCATCGCTTGTCGGCGCCTTTCACAGCGGACACAAGCCTCATGGCCAAGAGAGCGACCTTCATCTGCCGCCTGTATAGGAAGGAGAGTCCTCGCGCAAGTTCATCCAGAGGTTCAGCTGTAGGTGCACTACAACATCCTGTATGTCCACCCCGCCGCTGCTGATCAGCGCTTCATCGTAATACGCGAACCACAGGATGAGGGAGGAAATGGCGATGTGCAAAGTCAAGGACGCCATGAGCTGTATGCTCGGGCCGACAAGTGTGCACGCTGATGAAGAAGGGAGGAGACTCCAGAGAGAATGCGTACAGGATCTCGACAAGGAGGAGACCGCCCGCAAAGAAGAGTCGGCGGCGTGAACAACCGAAGGAAGAAGAGCAAAGAGGTACTAGTTGTCGAAAGCAGTCCAAAGAATGGTGGTGCCGCCAAGAAAGCCAAAGTTGGTGGCTCCGCAAGGAGGTTGACTGGCGCCGATCGCAGCCCCGCGGGCGGTCACCGACAAGGTGACAGCTCCAACAAACAAGATCGCAAGATTCACCGCACTAAGGGCCACGACCTCCGTGAGCTGCAAGAAGGTCGAGCAGCTTGTTGAACAGCGTAGTAGCTGAGTACGAGCGCGCGACAAGGAGAAGGCCTAGGAAGGTGCCGGGGCTAGCAAGAAGCGACCCGCCGGGAGGACGCCATGAAGGCCAAGCAAGGGCAAGGAGACAGACCTCCTCAGCCGCCGATAAGGATGAAGATGACGATGACGATGAAGATATGGAAGACGATGAGGCTGATGAGCAGGAGTTTCGAAGCCACGGAGGTCCTTCAAGTTGACGGCGGTGCTTCTTCGATACCTCACATTGCCAGCTCAAGCAATGGATGCGGAGGTTAATGCAGCAGTAACCATCCGTAGAGTCACGCAAGCCTTTTGAAATGGTCCAGCACGCCTATCATCTTTGATATTGAGGACCACCCGATCGCATAATCGCGGTCGGGTGCTTGCCGATGTTGGTTTCACCAACTATCCGCAACCTCAAGGTCACCAAGATGTTAGTTGACGGCGGGCCGGCTTAAACTCGATCTCATCCGCGTGCTCCGAAGCTTCAGATCCCCGACAATGAAGCTCAAGAGACCGCACATTCCAAGGAATCAACCCAGAAGGAGCAAGCCGAAGGGAAGATCACATCGCCAAGAATATTTGGCAGCGAAGCTAAACTTCAGGATCGAGAGGGTTACGCTCGACGTCGCTGATTTTCCATTACCTACAATGGGATACTGGCCGCCCAAAGCACTCGCCAAGTTCATGGCAGCCTCTCATTATGCATACAACTTGCTCAAGATGCCAGCCCGATAAGTGTCATTTCTGTCCATGGCGACAAGAAGGATGCTCTTATCTCGCGCCGACAGATCTACCGGAGGCAGCAGCTGCAACAGATAGCAAATCACTTGTCACTGAAGCTCCCGGGGAAGAAGAAGACCAAGTCCGCAAGAGCTCGATGCCCACTCCGCAAGCGCACCTCTTCGAGTGCTGCGCTACTGCCAAGGACGCACCATCAAGCTCCACCGCAAGTGCAAGAAGATGATGGCAGCTCCACCAAGACCAAGAAGGTGCCCGCTTAAGGAGGACGGTGACCGTGGTACCTTCACCATCGCGCCACTCGACCCTAAATAGGAAGGCGCGCTGCTGTTTTCTCAAGGGCGAATGTCGACGTGTTTGCATGGCAACCGCCCCGACATCCCCGTGTTCCTGTGAAAGTAATTGAGCATCACCTAGCTGTCTGTCCTCATGCGCGCCCGCAAGCAAAAAGTCGAAACAGCAAAGGAGCGCCAAGAATTCATAGCGTAAGAGATCAAGAAGTTGGAAGCAAAGGGCCTTGTCGAGGAGTGCTCCATCCCACGTGGTTGGCTAATCCGTAGTTGTACGAAGGCAAATGGGAAATGGAGACTTTGTATCGACTTCACAGATGTTAATAAAGCTTGTCCCAAAGACCCATTTCCTTGCCGCCAAGACGACCAGATTGTTGACTCCACTACTGGATGTGATTTGCTTTTATTTCTTGATGCATATTCAGGATATCATCGATCTTCATGGCGTAAGAGGATGAGGAGAAACCGCATTCATCACCCCATGTGGCACATACTGCTTTGTACGGATGCCTTTGGGCTAAAGAATGCTGGTTCAACGCTTTGCAAGAGTAGTCCATGACGCTTTTGAGCCGCAAATGCACATAAATGTAGAAGCCTACATGGATGACATAGTGGTCAAGAGCAAGGACAAAGCAACTCGGTTCAAGATTTAGATGAGACCTTGCAAATCTGCGCAAGATCAACCTCAAGCTCAACCCCGAGAAGTGCGTGTTCGAGTCCCTTCCGCAAGCTTCTCGGTTCTTCGTGGTCTCGGGGAATTGAAGCCAATCCCGACAAGATCAAGGCCATTGAGCAGATTGAAGCACCAAAGCCCAAGGATGTACGGTTGCTTGCTTGGTTGCGTGGCTGCTCTCAAGAGGTTTATCTCTGTGTCTGCTGAGCGCTCCGCCATTTTTCAAGATTTTGAAAAAGGCAGGTCCAATGAAATGGACTCCTCAAGCGGAGGCTGCACTACAGACTTAAAGAGGTACCTGTCCTCCACTCAATACTTGTCGCACCTAGACCACAAGAAAAGTTGTGCTATATATAGCGGCAACCAATCAAGTGGTTAGTGCTGCGTTAGTAGCGGAAAGGAGGCGGATGATGAGCCGCAAATAAGGCGGAGATGCATCCAACGACAAGGGGGGGCTTCACCGACAAGCTCGTCCCGATAAGGACGGATCTGCGCAGGATTGCGAGAAGATGCGTAAAAGGATGGTGCAGCGCCTAGCTACTTTTGTCGGCCTCTTCGCAGGGGCTAGGTCAAGGTACTCTGTGTGCGAATTGCTTTTCGCCTCCTCATGGCCTTGAGAAAGCTGCCCATTACTTCCAAGCACATGAGATCACAGCTTGTCACCGCTTCCGCTGAAGAGAATATTGCAAAATCCGTAAACAGCAGGATTGTCGAGGGGCACTGAACTGCCAAGCTTTGGCCTCAAGTTTGAAAGCACTTCAACTATCCAAAGCAGAGCATTGGCAGAGTTCATAGCAGAATGGACGCCAACGCAAGACGAAGAAATTCCAGAGACGAGCATCCCCGTCAAGGAGGCAAGTAAGGAGTGGCTGATGTACTTTGACGGTGCCTTTTCGCTGCAAGGTGTCGGTGCGGGCGTACTGCTTGTCGCGCCCACCGGAGAGCACCTCAAGTACATAGTTCAAATGCACTTTCCCAAGGAGCAAGCAACAAACAATACAGCAGAGTATGAAGGTTTGCTTGCCGGCCCCAGAATCGCGGTAGACCTTGGGATCAAGAAGCTCATTGTCAGGGGTGACTCGCAGCTTGTCGTCCGCCAAGTAAACAAAGATTATCAGAGTCCGTTGATGGAAGCCTACGTTGATGAAGTGAGAAAGCTAGAAGAGCATTTTGACGGCCTACAAATGGAACATGTTCCAAGAGCTCAGAATGATATTGCTGGCGGCCTGTCAAAATGCGCCGCACTCAAGTTACCTGTGGAATCTTCGTGCTCAAGCTAACTCAACCAACCGTAACACCATCAACTGGACAAAACAAGAAGAGGAAGTTGATCTCTGGCGACTATTTTCCGGCAGAGCTTCCCGCCGCCGCAAGGTCCCCAAGTTCAACACTAAAATGCTGAGGAGCAGTCTGTTCGACAAGCCCTGTGGTTTGCTTTCTGAAGCAAACGCCCCGACAAGTTTTGCTCCGCAAGCTTGTCGGGAACATCAAGCTCCGCTGAACCATGTGTTCTGCCGAGAAGCCGATGTTCCCGCAGCAGCAGATGTGCCTTTAGTCCTTGTTGTCGAGCCGCAAGCTCCAAAGATGGGCGCAGCAGATCGTCCATTTCTTCGACAGAGAACTTCCCAAGAGCAAGAAGAAGCGGAAAGAGTAGCCCGGCAGTCAAGTATGTACCAGTTTGTCGACAACACGCTGCATGTAAGAAGACTCAACGGTGTGAAATTAAAGTGTATCCGCCGAAGATGCATGTAAGCTGCTGGCGAGATACACGGAGGCATATGTGGTCACCACATTGGCGCAAGAGCACTTGCCGCAAAGCTTTTCGGCAAGGTTTCTTCCGCCGACAGCCCTCCGTGATGCAACCGCAAGTAACCAAGTGTGAAGCGTGCTGCCCATTCCAAGCAGATACACCAGCCAGCTCAAGCTCTCCGCACGATCCCTTTATCCTCGCCATTTTCGTCCGGGGTCGACATCTCGCCCTTTCCCCGAAGTTGTCGGGGCTTTGAGTACTTGTACGCTGTAATCGATAAGTTCACAAAGTGGCCGGAAGTGGAAGCAGTGAGGAAGGTGACAAAGACAGCAATCCAAGTTCTTCAGTCAATTGTTTGCCGCTTTGGGATTCCTAACCGGATCATCACCGACAACGGCACACAGTTCACGAGCCGCACCTTCATGCAAGACGCCCAAGATCTTGGCGCCAAGGTCTGCTTTCGCTTCTGCTCACCCGAGAAGCAACGGTCAAGCGGAGAGGGCAATGCTGAAGTGTCACGAGGGCTCAAGACCATAACTTTCGGCAGTGCTGCACAAGTGCGAAGAAACTCGATTGAGGAGCTGCCGGTGGTTCTTTGGTCGATCAGACGACACCAAATCGAGCCACCGCCGCACACCTTTCGCCTAGTCTATGGAGCAGAGGCAGTTCTCCCCACGGAACTCAGATACGGTCACCGCGAGTACTCTTTATGATGAGCTTGAGCAAGAGCAGCTGCAATAAGATGACGCGCTGCTCCTTGAGGAGGATCGCCTTCAAAGCTGCTGTACGAAGCTGCTCGTTATCAAAGAAGCTTTGCGCCGCTACCATAGCCGCAGTTAGTGCCGAAGTTTCGAGGAAGGCGACCTTTGTTCTTCGCTGCTCAGTCCGCCAAGAATTCCAACAAGTTGACGCAAGGGAAGGCCTTATCGGGTAAAACGAAGTCACTAGGCTCGACGCTGTCCGCTTTGAGACCAAGATGGCATTCCGTGATCAACTCGAACATAGAGCATCTTCGTAAGTTTTACCTATAGGCGCGGTTGCTGGAACCTGTTCCGGCAACCACCTCTTGTACAAGTCTTGCCCATGTTGCATGTAATCCTTTGTACAAAGCCGGGCGCAGACCCCGTGCATAAGTAAAGCTCATGTGTTGCGTGCAAATTGTCAACTTCATGCTTTCATCATCATTTTGCATGTGTTATCTGACATTCTATGCAGCATCCATGCCCGGTAAGCAATAACGAGCCACAAGGCTCCATAACTTTATTTTCTCTTCTTTCTTCTCAAAAGAAAGGAAGGTTCCTTCGCCCACAAGTTAACCGGGGGGGAAGGAGAAGATAATGGTGTGCCGCCGAGCCGTAGGGCCGCCGAAGCCGCCGAGGAAGTTTCGCTTACCGAAGCAAACAACAGAAAAGCTAAGTTAAAGTTTGAGCAATCAGTTTTTTAAAAAAATTAAGTTATCTTCCTCAACAATAGTACTTTGTATGGAAAACCTCAGCCGGAGGAACCAACTCGTAGCTAGTTTGCGCCTTACTTTGTTTCGAGTCCGCCAACAACTTAAGTGAGCCGCAACTAGTTGCGACAGGTTGCTTGTCGGAGGCGGCACCGCCAAAGAGGCTGGCCGACGCTCAAGCACTCAGCGCCATGCAAAGGTGCCCGCTACGACAAGTTCCCTAAAAGCGTAAGGCACAAATATACAAAGGAAGGAATCAAGTAAAGGAAATAACATTGCAATCATCGCCTAAGATAGAGTTATATTACAAAATAGCTTGTCGCAGATCTAATGAATTGCTCTCCTAAACATGATCAAGAGCGACAAGGGAAAGATAAAATTGGCGGCCTAGTCACGCGGGTCGCCATCAACTCGCTTAATCTTGCCCACCCCGCCCACAATGGGTGCGATAAGGGCTTGAGCGCCCACATCGGCATCCGGGCGGCAAGGATCTCGAGGACGCCATCGAGGTTGAGGCCTGGATTATGAAGGCCACCTTCATCAACACCTTCGGAGGGCTCTCAAGCAGATCCGACGCGATTCTCGGCCAGCTGCTTCGGGATCTCCTCCCGAGTCAGCTGGAGAGCCGCCACCACGCCTTGAGGAACAGGCTGAGCTTGGCGCTGGGTTGAGGCGCCTCGGGAGGAGTACCCATGATCCACCATCCCCAGCTCCATCAGCTCCTTGTCGATGGCGGCGATATTGACAAGACCTTCAGTCCGTAGCTCCACATTCTCCCCGAAGGTGCTCGGGCGGCAGAGATTCGCCAACAGCCTCGCTGGCCTTGATCTTTCCAGCAGACTCCACCTTCGCCTCCTGGCGCCGGCCCGCCGCTCCATCGGGTGGTCAGCTTCAACTCAAGATCCGCCTTTGGAGTCCTTGGCGGCATCGAGCTCCTTGATCCTTTCAGCCGAGACGGCCTCGCAACTCGCCAAGAGTGTAGGTGTCCTTCTCAGCTGCTTCAGCTGCAAGCTCTTCGGCGCTTTTTCGCAGACCGCCTCCAACTCGCCTATTTTTGTCTCCAACTCCTTCTTGGCGACTTCGGCAACAAGGGCAGCCCTTTGCTTCTTTTGAGAGCTCCGCTATGATTGCTCGCACGCAAGCTCTTCCTCATAGCTGTCAAGGTTGATCTTCCGCTGCGCCACCGCTTTTCTGCGCAGATAGCTTCTCATCGGCAAGCCGTTGTCGCTTCTCGACCTCAGCCTTTCAAGGATGAAGGCTGTGCGGTCTTCAATGAAGTCGCCTCTCTTCCGCCACGCCCCGAGAGTTTTTGGTTACGACCGAGCTCTTCGCTTCTCCATGTCCGCCCCCCCGCCGCGACAAGTGCTTCCGGACTCCAGCTTTGGCCCGTTTGCACGGTAGAGCGACAGAGCTTTTTCAATGAGCTGCTCCTCCTCGACTCGCCATCGCTGCCGCTTACGATCAACCAGCGACAGCCCAGCGGAGGCGAAAGCAACTCTTCACAAAGGTCTCCCTCGACCGACGCCTGGAGCTCGACGCCCATGGAGCTTGATGAAGACGCCGCCGCCTTAGGCGCTGGGCTGGGCTCTTCGAGCCCGACGCTGCATCGGTGGCGTGAGGGATCGGCGGTCGGGCGAGCGCCTGGCGCCTCCGCGCCTCGTGGTCGCTGCAAGACGATCACCAGACCCCTCACTAGCCTTTTGCGGGCGCAGCCTTGGCGGCCTCTTCGCCGGCGGACCCATCGGCGCCAGCCTCTTCCTCCATGGCGGCGACGTTATCGGTTAAGCTGCCCTTCGCCAAGCGACCTCGCCCATCGGCTCTCCGGCAGATGGGTCTCGACGATCGTAAAAAGAAAGAATACCAAGCAAATGTTCAAAAGAAGAACAAGAGAAAAAGAACCCAAGGGGAATTGTCACGCCAAAGGTTTACTCATGATGGGATCTGTGGGTCGGGTCTCCACCACCGAGGATCACCGGCGCTGCCCCTTGTCGGAGAAACTTCCTCGTTAGAGAAGCCTCCCTTGCCGGAGAGCCCCCTTGCCGGAGAATTCTCCTTGGCGCGAAGTTGAAGCAGACGGAATTTCGGGAGCGACTTCCTCGCCCTCCCGATGAGGCTGCTCTACTCCTACACAAATCAACAAGTCAAATATCAGCAAGGAAGGAGCACCCATGCACACCCAACCGTAAGAAATAAACCAAATACTTACGCTGGGCCAGCTGGGCTGCTTTGAGGAAGGGTTGCCGGTCCGCAAGGGGTCTCAGACGCCTCGCCGCCACGGGGATCGCTTTCGATGACAACCACCGGGTCTTGGCTTCTTCGACGCCTCTCGAGCCAGCCCCTGAAAAGGAAAGAGTTCGTAATGAAGCAAATCAGACATAAGACAAAGCAACCAAATTGAAGAAATACAAGCACAAGATAGAAGCTTACTCTTCTTCTTCTCCTCGCCGGAGCTGAGCGCTGAGAGATCAAATTCCAGCTCGCCTCCGGCGCGAAGAGGTGGAGGAGGGTTCCTTGGCCGCTACGGGGTGGCAGCGGTGGCCTCGAGAGGATCCCGCCGCTTGTTGCAGCAGTGTGGGTGCTCCCGCTGCAACAGCGCTTGCCGCTGTGGAGCTGCTGGCCGCCGCGCTGCTGCGGTTGTTGGCCTGTCCGCCGCCTCACACTTCCCCGCCTTGCGGAGACGCCTTCTTGGTGGGCTGCGGGCTCCGCCACGGCAAGCTACTTGAAGGTATGGAGGAGGCGCCATGGATCGGCTTGGCTCAACTGGCTCGCCTGCTCCTCCTCGCCGCAAGCTCTTCGGTCGGCAAGGCTTGCCGCCTCGCTGCCTCCGCCCTCCACGGTGAACCCGACCGCCAATGCAGCTGCTGCTGCCTCCTCCACCGGTGGCAATACGCTGCATCTCGGCGCCGATGGTGTCGCTGGTGAGCCACTTGCTCGTCGGGCGGATCGGCACTTCTTCCAAGCCGTCGAAGAACTGCTGCACGACGTCCGTCTGCAGGCTCTTGCCAAAGTTGGAATGATCCCATGAATCACATAGGCATCATGGCGCCGGATGCGGTCGAGCCAAGAATTGTTGCACAAAGGAACTAATTCGGCAACAACATAAACCACTCGGGTGATCGGGTCATGCTTGAACAACTCTAGAAGCATTGCGCCCAACTCCAAGAAAGTGAAATTCCAGCTTGAGGCCCGGGCGCAGCCTCATGATATCCGCCGGTTTTGGAACTCCCAAGCAGGTCTCCTCCTTCCTCGCAAGGGAGATGGCGCGGCGCGGCGAAGTTCGCGCCAACCGCGCTTTGCCAGAAGTCCGCAAACCCGAGGCGCAGGATCCGGTCACGGCAATCTTCAACCTAGCATCTTCCGCGCCAAGTTGTCCAATCATTGCCGCGCTATTGGAGTTTGGCGCTGGGCAGTGAAGGGCTGCGGGTTCTCCTCAACGATCCAACACCAATCGGCTCTCCACCTCCCACTTGTCGCGGAGCCTCCTTCCAGATAGGATTCTTTCTGCCGATCCCGAGATCCAAGCAATCCTCCGCAAGTGGCTCTCTCTCGACGCGGGCATGAAGAAGTGGCGGAAAAGGGCTACATTTGGGTGGACTCCGACAAAGTTCTCGCAGAGGTGTGCGAAAACCGCCATGGTCAGGACAGCGTTGGGGGTGAAATCAAGGAGGCGAAACCCGTAGGTGTTCATGATGTCGCAGAAGAACTCAGAGAAGGGCGGGCAGAGCCCGCAGTAGAAGAAGAGCGCGAAGAAGGGGTACCCGCTCGAGGCTGACTCTGATGCGGCGGCGGAGAGTACCTTCGTGCGCGGATGCGCCCGCGTCTCCGTCGACCAGAAGAGGTAGTAGCCTCCTCAGCCTTTATGGCCGAGCTGGGGAAGAGGACCCGCCTTACGCAGCCCGCTGAAGCCGCTGCGCCGCCGATTTCACGCCTTTCCCCTTGTCGGCTTTTGGAGCCATGGCGGAGGCGGTGGAGGAGGCCGACGGCGTTGATGGCGCTGGTGGCGATGGGGGGCGGAATGTTGCTCTCTTCGGACCAGAGAAGAAGGGGGGAGCGACGGTGGTTTTCGAGATGGGACAGCAAATGGCGAGGTGGGCGACCTGCCCTGCTTCCCCGCTTATGAGGGAGAGGCGGACATTCCGCTTTTCCACTAAAGAAACCCCCACGATCTCTCCCACGACGCCACGCTCGCGCTGCGGCTGTTCGTGGGGGACGTGGTGGGTCCGGAGCGAGTAACGGCGTGATCTAGGCCGCTGCGTCTGGCAGATTGCTTTTGGGCCCGCCCAACAGCGCACCGTATGGCCCAGGCCCGGGGCTCTGCCGGTGTACTAGAATAGGGGTACCCTAGTATCCCGAACTCGCACGGGCAGTTGCAAGACTCCCGGCAGGGCTGCTCTAGTGACCGCCAAGGTCCTCCGTGGTTCCTATGGAGCCATTCAAGAACAAAGTATTTAAGCCAAGAAGACAAGGCCCCGCAAGAGGAGCTTGCCGGAAGGCCACTCAAGGCACACAGAAGACAAGACCCCGCAAGAGGAGCTTGCCGGAAGGCTTGGTGAGCGCAAGTTTCCGGGCGCGACAGGATTCAGCCGCTGCAAGGTGCTTGCCGCGCAGTAACCTCTCTTCATCTCCGCCTCCAGCTCATCCACCAACGTGTCGCCATGGGGCCATTCCAGCGTATGCGGTCAAGAGGTCAGGCAGCCAGCCGGAGAGCAGCGGTAAGCGGCACCGATAGGTGCCATCGTGGCAAGCGTGGCGCTCGCGGTCCCTTTCTCGTGACTGCTTAGGTGACATGGACGGGCATTTAATGCTTTTGTCCCTTGTCACGAGTTAGGTAGAATACACTGCATAAAGTAGTTGTACCAACCGCAACTCATTTTCTCATTTTGCCCTTTGTCTACGCTGCCACCTGTTGGTGACCCTTGAGCCTATAAAAGGAGGCCCATGCGCAACGAGAGGGGTTCACCATTTGAGACTACAAACACTCAAGCTAGGTTTTGTAGCCTCGGTGCTCCCTAGCAAGAACACAATACAACCTGCATAAGCAGCAGAGGAGTATTGTCTCCGAGAGCTCCGGTTGGGTAAACTGCCGTGCATCGCCTCGATCAGCTCTTTTCAGGTAATCTCCGCCTCCACCGAACCTCAAGGGACTCGGTCCGCCGTCCCATAGGTGTTCGTGGGTTACGATCAGCCTCCCCGACAGAGACTTTGAAATTGGAGCCATAAATCGAAAGGAGGGAGTATTAACTTTGTCTCGATTATTATTTGTGACCTTGTATAGATGCAAAATGTATTTTTATAGTGGCCGTATAAGTAAATGGAGGGAGTACTAACCAAGTATTACGAGTAGGGACGAGGAGTAAACGGAGGGAGTAGTAAAACTTTCTCTCGTGTCATGAGCCACTGCATGGGCGTGGGAGCGGAGCGAAGGCGCATAGTAGTAGTAGTAGTAGTAGTAGTAGTAGTAGTAGTAGTAGTAGTAGTAGTAGTAGTAGTAGTAGTAGTAGTAGTAGTAGTAGTAGTAGTAGTAGTAGTAGTAGTAGTAGTAGTAGTGTAAGCAAGCTTCACCTCATCCTCGAGCCACCGCGCCTGTGGGCGGGGGAGACGGGGTACTAAGCAAGCTTCTCCTTGTTCTACGAGTTGACGGGACACATCAAAAGTACTCAAGTGTATAGAGCCTTGCCTCTAAGGTAGGCCCCACATGGTTTGCCTCTTTTTTAATTTAACATAACGCGCCAAGTCGCAATTTGTTTGTTCACCCGTGGTAGACGATCCTCCCTCCATCAAGTGGACAACCAAGACATCGCACAAATTACCACGTGGCTGCCTTTTTCAGATGTAAATGAGCTCCACCGTACCAAGCAGTGTGGTTGGGAAAGAGACGGAGTACGGCGCTGCATGCACCTCTTCTCTTCAGGCACGCCCCCACCCACGTGGTGTGTGTGAGAGAGATACAAACCTAGACATAATGCGCCGCCCATCCCCATGCCTCCGCCTCCAAATTCAACCACCACCCACCACCACGCCCCACTCCTCCTCACCTTATCTCTCATCTTTCTCCTCCATTTTTATATACAAGGGACACTATCAAAATTACAATTTGCAGATATACAAGGCCACTAACACTAATCGATGCAATATTAATGGTGTTTGCCTCAGAGTACTAGCAAAGGAGGACATTAATTATACCTTGCATGCATGCGGAGTTTGTAAAAATGCATCTTGATGTTCTGCAGGCAATGCACGGGCATCTTGCTAGTCCATGAAAACAACACATGGCAAAATTCCACGGCTAACGAGGGATTGAATCTGTTGGGAGGGGTTGTTTGATATTGCCCGGGTAGCCAAAATATTGGCGACTTTTTGTCCACCGGTGCCTTTGCCACCGATGAACTAGGAATGGCTCGGGTGCTCATGTTTCATGCATCCTCCAAATACAGACGCTGGAGAGGAGCTCACACAAGCTGTTTTTTTGTCCCATTAACGCTACCGAGCCGCCAAGCAGATCGACCGCGCTAATTCGCAAATTACGCCATCCAACCGTAGTCGCATACATTATGACAAAGAACTCAACCAACCGGACGAAATTCACGCAAACACGAGACAAACTGATATTACATATAAACAACGACGGAAATCATATAAAATACCGGATTTTCATACAAACATGACAGATTTCATTACATTCAAATGAACTACGCGGTGTTAGTTCTCGACAAAGACAGTATATAATACCTGGCCTAAATGGTCGCCTCACGACGATTTGTGTTCCTCATGTCGTAGCACGATCACCGGACTGTCGGAGCCCCGAGGTATATGGTTCAGCAGCAGATCTACTCGCCCCACCGCCTAACTCATATCATTGGCTGGTGCCAAGATGATGGTGGCTGCACCGGTTCGAGTTCATCACCGCCACTACTTCACCATGGCTGCACCGCTCGAGTTCATCCTAACATTCCTCTTCCGTGGAGCCCATGCGGGTCGACGAAGGTCCTCGCGAACAAAAGGATCCGCAAGACACTGCTGTGACGCCGGGCGTCGCCTCCGCTGTGTCCCTCATGGGACCCAAGCAAGGGCGGCCGACACGCCTCCGATGTATCTATAATTTTTGATTGCTCCATGCTATATTATCTATTGTTTAGGACTATATTGGGCTTTATTTTCCACTTTTATATTACTTTTGGGACTAACCTATTAACCGGAGGCCCAGCCTGTAATTGTTGTTTTTTTCCTATTTCAAAGTTTCAAGAAACGGAATATCAAACGGAGTCCAAGCGAATGAAACCTTCGAAATGTGATTTTCACCGAATATGATCCAGAGACTTGGACCCCCTTAAAGAAAGAAAGGAGGTGGGCACGAGGGTGGAGGGCGCCTCTAGGCGCGCCCCCGCCTCGTGGCCCCCTTGCTCCACCGACGCATTCTTCCTCCTATATATACCTACGCACTTCAAACGATCGACACGGAGCCAAAACCTAATTCCACCGCCGCAACCTTCTCAGATCCACGAGATCCCATCTTGGGGCCTGTCTCCGAGCTCGCCGTAAGGGGAATCCACCATGGAGGGCTTCTACATCATCACCATAGCCTCTCCGATGAAGTGTGAGTAGTTTACCTTAGACCTTCAGTCCATAGTTAGTAGCTAGATGGCATCTTCTCTTTTGGATCTCAATACAATGTTCTCCCTCTCGTGGAGATCTATTCGATGTAATCTTCTTTTGCTTGTGTTTGTTGAGACGGATGAATTGTGGGTTTATGATCAAGATTATCTATGAACAATATTTGAATCTTCTCTGAATTCTTTTATGTATGATTAGTTATCTTTGCAAGTCTCTTTGAATTATCAGTTTAGTTTGGCCTACTAGATTGGTCTTTCTTGCAATGGGAGAAGTGCTTAGCTTTGGGTTCAATCTTGTGTGTCCTTTCCCAAAGGATGAGGGGCAGCAAGGCATGTATCAGATTGTTGCCATCGAGGATGACAAGATGGGTTTTTTATCATATTGCATGAATTTATCCTCTACATCATGTCATCTTGCTTAAGGCTGCTACTATGTTTTCTTGAACTTAATACTCTAGCTGCATGTCGGATAGCGGTCGATGAGTGGAGTAATAGTAGTAGATGCAAAGGGAGTCGGTCTACTTGTCTCGACGTGATGCCTATATACATGATCATACCTAGATATTCTCATAACTATGCTCAATTTCACAATTGCTCAAAAGTAATTTGTTCACCCACAATAGAATATTTATGCTCTTGAGAGAAGCCACTAGTGAAATCTATGGCCCCGGTCTATTCTCATCATATTAATCTTCCATCACTTTATTATTGCTTTGATTTTTATTTTGCCTTTTATTTTACTTTGCATCTTTATACCAAAAATATTATCTATCATCTCTATCAGATCTCACTCTCGTAAGTGACCTGAAGGGATTGACAACCGCTAATCGCGTTGGTTGCATGGAGCTATTTGTTTTGTGTAGGTACGAGGGACTTGAGTGTAGCCTCCTACTGGATTAATACCTTGGTTCTCAAAAACTGAGGGAAATACTTACTCTACTCGCTGCATCACCCTTTACTCTTCAAGGAAATCCAACACAAAGGCTCAAGAGGTAGCAGAAGATTTCTCGCGCCGCTGTCGAGGAGTCTACGCAAAAGTCAACACACCAAGTACCCATCACAATCCCCTATCTCTCGTGATTACATTATTTGCCATTTGCCTCGCTTTTCCTCTCCCACTTCACCCTTGCCGCTTTATTTACCTCTCTTTTCGCTTGCCTTTTTCTCGCTTGCTTTTTGTTTGCTCGTGTTTGGATTGCTTGCTTGTCATTATGGCTCAAGATAATACCAAATTGTGTGACTTACCAATACCAACAATAATGATTTCCTTAGCACTGATTGCTCCTCTTACCAATACCGAATCTTGTGAAATCAATACGCTTTGTTGAATCTTGTTATGAAAGATCAATTCGCCGGCCTTCCTAGTGAAGATGCCGCTACTCATCTAAATAACTTCGTTGATTTATGTGATATGCAAAAGAAGAAAGATGTCGACAATGATATTCTTAAACTGAAGCTATTTCCTTTTTTTCTTAGAGATCGTGCTAAAGCTTGGTTTTCGTCTTTGCCTAAAAATAGTATTGGTTCTTGGAACAAGTGCAAATATGCTTTTATCTCTAAGTATTTTCCTCCCGCTAAGATCAGCTCTCTTAGAAACGATATTATGAATTTTAAGCAACTTGATCATGAACATGTTGCACAAGCTTGGGAGAGAATGAAATTAATGATACGTAATTGTCCTACTCATGGTTTGAATTTATGGATGATTATACAAAATTTTATGCCGGATTGAACTTTGCTTCTAGAAATCTTTTAGATTCGTCACGGAGGCACTTTTTATGGAAATCACTTTAGAGATGCTACTAAACTCCTATATAATATTATGGTTAATTATTCTCAATGGCACAATCAAAAGATCTACTAATAAAAAGTGCATGCGATAGAAGAAATTAATGTTTTGAGTGGAAAGATGGATGAACTTATGAAATTATTTGCTACTAAGAGTGTTTCTTCCGATCCTAATGATATGCCTTTGTCTACTTTGATTGAGAATAATAATGAATCTATGGATGTGAATTTTGTTGGTAGGAATAATTTTGGTAACAACGCCATAGGGGAACTTTAATCCTAGGCCTTATCCTAGTAATCCTTCTAATAATTATGGAAATTCCTACAACAACTCTTATGGAAATTTTAATAAGATGCCCTCTGAATTTTAGACTAGTGTTAAATAGTTTATGAATTCGCAAAAGAATTTCAATGCTTTGCTTGAAGAGAAATTGCTTAAAATTGATGAATTGGCTAGGAACGTTGATAGAATTTCTCTTGATGTTGATTCTTTAAAGCTTAGATCTATTCCTCCTAAGCATGATATCAATGAGTCTCTCAAAGCCATGATAATTTCCATTGATGAGTGCAAGGAAAGAACCGCTAGGATGCATGCTATGAAAGATGCCTTTATTAAAGTGTGTTCTTCCAATTCCTATGAAAATCAAGATGAAGATCTAAAAGTTATTGATGTGTGCCTGAGGGAGTCCCGATTAGGGTGTCCGGATAGCCGAACTATGACCTTTATGACTCGACTATGAAGATACAAGATTGAAGACTTCGTCCCGTGTCCGGATGGGACTTTCTTGGCGGAAGGCAAGCTTTATGATACGGATATGTATATCTCATTCCATTGTAACCGACTCTGTAACCCTAACCTCTCCGTGTCTATATAAACCGGGGGTATTAGTCCATAGTACTAACAACAATCATACCATAGGCTAGCTTCTAGGTTTAGCCTCTCGTGATCTCGTGGTAGATCTACTCTGTACAACCCATATCATCAATATTAATCAAGCAGGAGTAGGGTTTACCTCCATCGAGAGGGCCCGAACCTGGGTAAAAACATCGTGTCCCTTGCCTCCCGTTACCATCCGCCTAGACGCATGCGGGACCCCTACTCGAGATCCGCCGGTTTTGACACCGACATTGGTGCTTTCATTGAGAGTTCCGCCATTGCCGCCATCGAAGGATGCCTCATCCCGCCTTTAAAGACGGCTCATATTAATGGAGCTTTGGCTATCGGCCAAACTCTCCGGCTAGGTGGTTTTCTTATGACCGCTGCTCGCCGCCATGCCGATGATGACTTCTCGGTCATCAAAAGCAATCTTCACGCCAACTCGAACTCGCCGAGCAGTTAGATCCGGCGGAGCTCTTCCTTAAACGAGCTTTGGATCGCATCGCCGCCTCGGGAGTCGCCATGCATCACGATCATATTGGGCCTAAACCCGATCCGAGAGAGATTAACTCTCCCCGTGTCACCCATCACGCTGATGTGGTGGAGGAATAATGCGCTAACCCTTCATCTATCTTAAGGACTAACTATGTCCGGATTCCCAATCCTCCAAGACGGATACCCGTGGAGGGGAGGACGCCACTCAAGACCTGAACTTAGAGTCGTGCAAAGGGGCTAGATTCAGGACAACATCCAAGAATCCAAGCTCCGAAGTTCGTAAACTCCTTGGCCCTTGAGCCTCAGATTGAGTGGGGTTTCGGATCTAATTCCACCCACCCACCAACATAGGCAATCTATCCAATATTAGGCAAGAGCCCAAGAAATCAGTACATCATTATCGGGCCAAATTCTCCCGGTTATGAACAGGATAAAGGATCGCCATGAGGAAGACGCATTTCATTCTTCCGCAATAATTGCACGGACAAGGGAATCTCAACGCCATAGGTCGCCAGGAAATTACACGCTTTGTTGATTTGGCGCCCATAGTACAAAAGTACTATGCGATGGAAAGCGCCTGAAAACCAAGTAAGATTTTGGGACAATCCGCCCCAATACAAACCCAGTCCAAATAAAAGGGTGCATTATCACCAATCACTCAGGTTAAACACCAAAATAAAAACTCCCTACGGGCATGGAACCGCATTAGACGGATGGCTCAACGGACCTGTAAAATTCATAGTACGAGGGCGCCACACCAACTCATAGCCTTAGAGCATGTTGATACTCCGCAGTGGCCAAAAGTGGCGAAGAGCTTTAACCCCAAAGATCCACAGAGCACCAGCCCAGTGGATACCACTACGGTATTAATAGTCTTTGAGACTTTCGATCAAACAATATGTGAAAACGAACACCCGCAGCCTTGCCAAGTCTACCAAGTAGCAACAATAAATCCATGGAGGACACGCTATTACCTTTAATGCCGTTGATGAAACTAAACTCCTAACAGCCCGAGCACCAGCAGGATTGGTCCTCATCCAATAGTGGACGGCTTTCGCTTTACCAAGGTACTCATGGACGGTGGCAGCGGATTGAACCTCATTTATGAGGAAACCATTCAAAATGGAAATAGACTCGGAGCCGCATTGAGCTAAGTAGCACAACCATTAGAGGAATAATACCCAATGGAAGCGTGCTGCACAGAAAAATCACACCGATGTGGTGTTCGCATGCCGGATAATTACAGGTCCGAGGAGGTCACGCCCAAGTGGCCCCATTCAGCAGCGGATACCACGCCTATTAGGGCGAGAGGCATTCACAAATTTTCAAGCTATACCCCATTACGGGTACATGAAGCTCAAAATGCCCAGCCTCAACGGAATCGCCACTCTTGCTAGTGACCCGGCACATCACTCCGCTACCAAAAACAAGACAGCCAAGACTAGCCCTTGAGGCACTATCCAAGCCCTAGTGGCCGAGGAACTGATCGCGCCACGCCCACGGTGAACATGGACGATGTGATACTCGATAAAAGATCCAAGTCCACCTCCTTTAAACCGCGGATTTAAATAGTCAAATTCCAAGTCCACCCAACGGACTTCTAGAAAACGGCCTCCATCGCGCACAACCAAACGCTGATGTAGACACCGACTACGAGAATTCCTACGTGAAAATTGGGACATTTTTGCTCGCACCCTTCGACATGCCAGAATCCCACGCCGCTGGCCGAGCACAGCCTAAACATCCTCAAAGGATTCAAGCCACCAAACAGCTTTCTTCGCGCTTCTCGAACCTAAGAGACAAGCTATGGGAGAGGAGCTAGCCAAACTATTGGAGGCCGGATTCATCGAGATATAAAACATCCGGACTGGCTAGCAAACCCGGTGATGGTACCAAAGAAGGACAAATCGCGCCTTATGCGCCGATTTCAAGGACCTCAACAAGGCTTGCCTAAAGGATCCTTCCTCCCCCGCATCGATCAAATTATCGATGCTACCGCAGGACACGATTCATTGTGTTTCTTGACGATACCCGCTACCATCAAATTAAGAAGGCAGAGCTCGATCAAGCCGCAACGGCATTTATCACCCCATACGCCCATTCTCGCTTCAACACAATGCCCTTCGGCTCAAAAACGCCGTGCAAATATATCAGCGATGATTCAAACATGTCCGCAAACCAGATCGGCAAAACAGTGGAGGCATACGAGATGATGTGGTCACAAAACCAAGCATGTCGAAACTCTACTAGACGATTTGAGGCTCACATTCGATAATCTCCAACATATGAGATCAAGCTTAACCCGAAAATGCGCTGACGCATCACCGGAAAGCTCTTGGGCTTCATTGTATCCGTAGAGGAATTGAAGCAAACCCAGCCAAGATCCGAGCTCACACAATTGTATATCCCAAAGGACTTCAAACAAATACAAAATTGATCGATGCGGGCGCTCTAAGCCGCTTTATCTCCCGCTTGGAGAAATGGCATTACCCTTTATCGCCTCCTCCGGCAAGACCAACAC
Organism: Aegilops longissima; assembly: GCA_021605205.1. Lineage (NCBI taxonomy): Eukaryota > Viridiplantae > Streptophyta > Magnoliopsida > Poales > Poaceae > Aegilops > Aegilops longissima. Next base: position 19,683 of record JAHIAM010004382.1, on the reverse strand, counting down.
TTCGAGGGATTTGGATGCCGCCACGGCCGACTCAAGAAATAAAAGCAATATTGGCAACAAACCCGGTCCTGGCCGTGCCCAACATGGGCGAACCAATGCTATTATACATCACGGCAACTCATCAAGTTGTAATTGCGGTGCTCGTTGTCGAACGAGAAACGGACGGACACAAGTTCCCCCTTCAAAAACCAGTTTACTACGTGTCCACTGTCCTCACTCCATGCAAGTCACGGTATCCGGATTATCAAAAGATAGCGTATGCGGTGTTTATGGCATCCCGAAAGCTGCGACACTACTTTCAAGAGTGTTCAATAACAGTAGCCTCCGAAGTACCTCTTAACGACATTATAAACAACCGTGACGCGACAGGCCGGATTGCCAAATGGGCCAGTGAGCTCCTCCCGCTCGACATAACCTATAAGCCACGGTGAGCCATTAAGTCGTTAGTATTGCCGACTTCGCCGATGGACTCAAGTCAACTCCCTAAAGAGTACGGCACATATTCCAACCGGATCATGCACTTCGACGGCTCCAAAATGTTGGCTGGTCTGGGTCTGGCGCTGCTCGACGTCCCCAACAGAGATACAGCTCATACGCATCCAGTAAATGTATACGGACTCCAACAATGTAGCCGAATACGAGGCCCTTCTACATGGTCTCCGGATGGCAATATCCATGGGCATTCAACGCCTAGAGGTGCGCGGGGATTCGAACCTCGCGATATCCCAAATAAATGGAGACTTTGATGCCAAGGATCCAAAATGGCAGCTTATCGCAACGCCGCCCTAAAAATGTCAGCTCGGTTCAAGGGCTCAATTTCACCATATAGCTCGAAAACAATCAGCAGCCAACGCCTTGGCACGATTGGCACGAAGCGATGCCGCCCCCCAATATCTTCTTAGAGCGGTTGTTCAAGCCATCCAGATATGGGAAGGAGTCCGAAATAACAGCCCGACCCAACCGCACCGCTCGACACCGAAAATTTCGACACAATCGGAGGCTCGCCAACGAAGTAACATCTTCAGCCCACGTGATAATGGCAGTCATTGCCCCATGGACGGAACCATTCCTAGCCTACCTAACCAGGCAGGAACTTCCCGAGGACCAAAACGAGGCACGCAGCATAGTGCGGCGATCTAAAGCCTATAAAGTCCATGAGGGAGAGCTTTATAAGAAAAGCACAACCGGAGTCCTTCAAAGGTGTATCTCTGAAGAGGAAGGGCGGAATCTTCTGGCTGAAATTCATGCCGGAGTCAGTGGGCACCACGCCGCAGCCCGGGCCCTTGTAAGCAAGGCCTTCCGTACAGGATTTTATTGGCCGACAGCCCGGGCAGATGCTCAGGACCTAGTCCAACGATGCGCCGGTTGCCGCCTTTGCTAATCAAAGCCACATGCCACCCACCGCCTCCAAACTATACCCATTACCCGCCCTTCGCGTCCTGGGCTTGACATGGTTGGACCCCTTAAAGAAGGAACCCACAAGCAAAAATACCTATCGGGTCATGGTGGATAAATTCACCAAATGGATAGAGGCCAAGCTCGTTAAGACGGCCGAATCCGCACCGGTGATAGACTTCATATCGTGGGTCGATAATCGCTACGGAGTCCCCACAAGATCATCACCGATAACGCACGAACTTCACGGCCGACGAGGTCAAAATCTGTGCAAAACATGGGCATCAAGATCGACTATGCTTCAGCCTATCACCCTCAAACTAACGGTCAAGTCGAGCGAGCAAATGGTCTAATAATGAGCGGCATCAAACCCAGATTAGTGCGGTCCTCAAGGAATCTAACACGACCGGGTAGAGGAGCTCGATTCAGACTGGGGCTGCGGACCACGCCGAATCGCACCACCGGATTCACACCATTCTTTATGGTATACGGCGAGAGGCAGTTCGCCTCAAGGCCATAATTCATGACTCACCTCACGTGCGCATGTACGAAGAAAGAGAAGCCGAGCTCGATCGGCAGGACAGCTTGGACGCCTTGGAGGAGGAGCGTGACGTGGCAAAAGCCCGTTCCGCATTCTATCAACAACAAGCTCAAAGATATCAAAGCAGAGAAGTACGGGCCAAAACTTACAATGTTGGCTAGTTAGTTCTACACCTGCCGGACAAGAAAAAGGACAAACTCAAGCCCAAATGGTAAGGTCCCTTTATTATCGACCAAGTCATAACCGGTGGAGCGTACCATCTGCGAGATGCATCGGATAACCGACTCAAGCCGAACCCATGGAACGCAGCCCGTCTCCGAAGATTCTACGCCTAGCGCCGGATTCTGAGTTCGTCTCCTTCCTCTGTCTATTTTTTACACATTAGCTGTCTTATATTTCTCTCCTTCTCCCCCTTTTTCTCTTAAAGCCTTTAAAGGCTCGTTCGTGCATTGTTCGCACACACTTGACGCGCTATCCGCGCTCATTATACCTGGGGGCTTCATGCCTAACACATGTGTCACGCTTCCGCATGTACCTTTTATTCATGATTATATGCATCGATATGACTTAAGTTTTGGCCAAGATGGGTTGCCTGGCTCCTGTGCTTACTCCTACGTTCCCGATTGTTCGGCTAGGTGGTAAAGGGAGCACCTCTGCGATTGCTACTGCCGGATCAGCCGGATGTGTACCTCAGACTGGGTGAAGCCGAAAGCTAGTGTTCTTAAGGGAATATTCGGTCGGTGAACTAAAGATGATTTCTCACTTATTTATTTATCTGCCCCTGTGATGCCTTTCTGCTTTTTCGCAGTCCGACATGCACTTTAAGGCATGCCTCCTGTGGAAAGGAACCCCTAACGGAACTATTCTCCCGAAGATGTTTCTTACTAACCATGTAATATAACATAACTAGTTTGACACTTGTCTCGTTAAAGCACTAATGACCCCTACGCCGGTCTCCACGCATACCCGGTTCTTACATAACCGTGATGGTATTCGACACACCCGACTATAGGGTCCCGAGGTTGAAGCTTAAAAGGTCAGCCATGACAAACGATCTACAATCCGCTAGAAGGCATTTTTACATGTCATCTTAAATTACATAGTCAATTTGATCGGTGTATTCTCCTCAATATCATCTAATAGGCTGTCTAGTTTACATCCAGCTTGGGAATACTTTATGCCAATTCTACTTGGCCGCATATTGCTCACAGGATCTCCTTCCTAACGGGCCCCACAGTCCGACTCGCCATGTGGTTTGGGTCACTGTACCGCTGCCTTTCACCATGGCCTGTGCCTCCTCGGCGCTTTGACGGCAGGCCGATATCTTCCATAATCGAAGTGCCACCGCCCCGTAGCCTCTCTCGCAAGCTCTTCAAGGCCTTCGGCAGGGAGACAGATGGCCACAAGGCTCGGGCGATGCCTTTCATCACCCGCCGAAATCGCTCGTGCAGCTTGTAAGAGCTCGAAGAAGGTCACCAGAGAATCGGCATTTCTCCGCAGGATGACCTATGAGCATACCTACTGCATATAACTCGTTAGTCGACTTCCGCCAACTCTTTTCAAAGTTCGCTCAAGCACTTACTAAAAATGCCGCTACGAAGCCGCCGATTCTCCTTCACGGAGTCCGATACCGGGCACGAACATCCTTTATTTCCTTGCCCAACTGGGTGTTGGCATCTTGAGATTATTCTTCTCCCGCCTCACCTCGTAAGCACGCCTGCCGGCCTTTAACCGGCGCAAGAGTTGTTGCTTGTCCGGATCCACTCCGCGCCATCTCGCAATGATATTGTGAGATTTACACACACGCTGCACTTCACAACATACTTATCTTTCAAGCGATATTACCGAGGGGTCTCTTGGCTCCCTCGCAGCTGCTAGTGCGGCCTCAAGTTGGGCTTTGCACTCTTCCACTCCCGACAGTTGGGTATTCTTTTGTAAGATCCTCAGATAACAAATGATCCTTAAATCAGTTATTATAACTGCTTTCAAGTCTCGGGGCTACCGCATATATAACCATCAAATTTTCTCACTTGTATGTCTTTCACATACTGCTCCATGGCTCAAGCTAGACCATTTTGAGCGCACGGAGGTGCGATCACCCAATTGAAGGCATCTAGTGCCTCTTGGGAGAAACATGCATCACGAAGAACTGTCCGCGACGCCTGTGGTTCATGGCACTTCCACCTCGGAATTGGTGGCGCATACCGCTACATCCTCTCGTCGGAGGAGCATCCGACGCACGCCTCGTGGTTTGCCTCCGCTTCCGACCCAGCTTTGGAGCCCGGCTGGTGGAGGCTCGATTGGCAACCTCTCCGGATATAGTCCAGCGAGCTTTTTTCCTCAAGAGAGCACGAAGCGCTAGTATGCCTTCCGAATAAAACTGGGAATAAGATGGCATGCCATACCGCTAAGGCTGCGCCTCAATCCGACCGCACTTTTTTCAACCTGTTGGGCCTTGCTGCCCCTTGTTGGCTAGCCACCGCAGCTCGGCTTCCGCCTCACGGGCTCCTCGCAAAACACCATTGGTATATGGTGATAAAAATAAGCACGGATGGACCATTTTCAAAGTATTGAGACTTTGGTCTCGCCATTCATGAGGCTGGAAGTATTCCGGTAATCAGTCGAATGGCTACTCAAGGCATTGTCGATGCTCAGTTGGTAAAATACCCCATCAATCAGCTCCACGGCTATGTCCGGATCCTCTTGGGAGGCCGGATCGAGGGACCGTTCCGGATCCTCGGGTTGTGGAGGAGGGTTGTTTATATCCTTCACGGCCCGGCAATTCCTGCGTCGAAATCACAAGATAAGGTACTTAACTATGGGAATATGGAACGGATGGGCAAAAAGAAGTGTCTGCTTACCCAGCTTGGAGGATTGTACATAGAAAATCCGTCCTACGGATTGATGCGGAGGAACTCCTCCTCTTCTCCCTTGTATAATGCGGACAAAGCCTTCGTCAGAGCAGCAACCGATCCCAGCCCCTACGGCCGCAGCGGTGGCATCATCCTCCCCGCTGAAATCCCACATGGGTGGCCTCTATAATCAAGCTGCTGCACTTCAAGATAATGCATGTGGCCATGACCTCGATCATGGTCACCCGTAATGAGCTAACAACCTTATCCAGCTCATCGTAAAGGACGCCCTTGTCATTTTCCCTTTGAGGGCTCCGTGAGCGCCAGCTAGGCGCTTCTTCAAGGGAGCATTATTGAACTCCGAGGCCGATCCGAACAGGGTCCCAGCAGGGGACATCTTCTATATAAAACCATTCTCAAGGCCACCAGACGCTTTCCTTGGGGTTCCTGGATAAATATCCGTCCCAGCGATGCGCTGATAGTTCGCTCGCCCACTTGATCGAATTCTCCTAAGAACGGGGCACAAGGCGTAACAACTTCTTCCACAGCGCAAAAATGAGCCTCGACGCCCAAGAACAGCTCGCAAAGGGCTACGAAGCCCGCAATATGCAAAATGGAGGCAGGCGAAGGTTGTGTAACCGAGGCCGAGAACTCTAGGAGCCCCGAGAAATGGATGAATTGGGAATCTGAGCCCCTTATCAAATAAGGGACAAGGCATACCCGCCTCCTTTGAGGGATTGGGACGCCGCTCCGCTTCCGCCATTGTAGGTGGCGGGTCCGGCTCAACCGGGACCATGAAGGCCGGGGAAGGAATCCTTGGTTTGGAGCGCCACTAGCTCGTCAAGCGGATTTGAACATCTCTCCCAACCTCCAGGCTGAGGGCTGGGAGGGCGAGAGGAGGAGCTGCGTCGACTGGCCATGATGGAATGTGTCGGATGCGCTCCGATGAAGGCTCGCAAAGGGAAGATGGTGTGATTCGGATCTAAATCCTCGTCTGTTTTATAGGGCAGCTTATCTGCGCAGCCAGGGGGGTAAAAGTAAAAACACCCTGGCTTTCCACATTCGTTTGACACGTGGAAAACAACCATTATTGGGCGTGGAAGCCAAGGAGCCCAATATTCATGAGAAGCCGGACACTATTCAACAGGTACACATAATTTGGAGAAGAACCCGCCTTGCAATGCCCAAGACAATCAAGTGCCGGACTCATCGCCATTGAAGCCTAGTTCGGGGGCTACTGAGGAGTCCCGGATTAGGGGTGTCCGGATAGCCAAACTATGACCTTGGCCTGACTCGACTATGAAGATACAAGATTGAAGACTTCGCCCCGTGTCCGAATGGGACTTTCCTTGGCGTGAAGGCAAGCTTGGCGATACGGATATGTAGATCTCCTTCCATTGTAACCGACTCTATGTAACCCTAACCTCTCTCGTGTCTATATAAACCGGGGGGTTTTAGTCCATAGGACTAACAACAATCATACCATAGGCTAGCTTCTAGGGTTTAGCCTCTGTGATCTTGTAAGTGCATCTAGTGCCCTTAGTGATTTTGGTGTATTGAAGACTTATAGGTTAAGTAACTAATGCGCTTGTAAGTGTACACAGGTTTATAAGTCTATGAGGAGTTTGATATTTACAGAGAAAGTCGAATTTCTAAAATGAATTTCTTCATCTCAAGAATTTGATATTCAAGACTTTTCAAGACTTTGAAAGTGAAGAAATTGGTGTGATTCTCAAGACTTGGTATTCGCTGAGGAATATGAAGCGTGAAGACTTTTGTTTTCGTAGTTTCATTTTCTTTCTTGAGTCATAGGAAACACCGCATCGTTAAAGGGGGTCGAGGAAATACTAAGGAAAAATTTCCATTTGATGCTCAACTCAAAATCCTCACCTACCAATCCTTCGAGTGAAGCCTTTGAAATCTCATACAGCTTCAAGCATTTTTCAAAGGATGAGACGGCTCTTCCGTCACCGAGGAATTTGTTCTCGACCGAGGAGTTAGGAATTCGCCAAGGCGAATTGCCTACACAAAGGAGGAACATGATAGCCCCGAGGAATTTGATGTTCCAATTTCCGATCGCTGTTGTGGTCAAGCGCCACCGTGTCCCAAAATATCTCCACCTAACGGTCATATCATTTAAGGGCATTTATGTCTTATCATGTCGGGCTGCTCCCTAGGCTATAAATAGCCGCCTCACAACCACTAGTTGGTTGGCTGCTCCGAGAGAACTTGACACTTGTCATTTGAGAGCAACCCATCCTCCGAGGACTTTGAGTGAAAATCATCAAGTGAGGAAAACCCAAAAGTGAGGAAAACCCAAAACCAAACCCCAACAAACCCAAAGTGATTGAGCATCATCAAGAAATTGATCCCGCGTGATCCGACGCTTTTACCTTTGAAGACTGTGCTTCTTCCAGACGGTTAGGGCCACGGTCTAGAGCATCCAAGAGGAATTGTGGATCGCCGAGTGACCAAGTATGTGAAGGTTTGGAAGTCGCTCAAGACTTACCACGAGTGATTGGACGAGGTCTGCGGACCTTAGTTCAAGGAGAATACGGTGAGGACTTGGTGTCCCGAGCTGCGTGCTCAAGGATCGGGTGTCCGGATCTGCGGTCCTCGAGTTTAAATACTCACCACTCCAACCAGACGCATAACCGAGACAGCAGTTGAACTGGTCTACCAAATCATTGTCTTCACCAACCTAATCGGTTCTATTTCCTCAACCCTTTCATTTCCTCATTATCGTGTTGAGTGTTTGTCATATCTGTGTTTGAAGACTTTGATCAAGACTTTCTCAATTTCCTCGCTCAATTTCTTCACCATTTGTCTTCATCTTGTGTTATCCTCGTGATTACGCTTTCAGCACTCGTGATTGTCTTCATTTCATCATGATGACTATGCTTGTAATCTGTTATGCTTACTTCGAGTACTTATTCCGCTGCATGTATTTCTTCGCTAAGGAATTTCTCACCGCAAATTCTCAAGAAGAATTTGTAAAATTCATAAAATCGCCTATTCACCCCCTCTAGTCGATATAACGACTTTCAATTGGTATCGAGCAAGGTACTCCCTTGTTCTGTGTGATTTTGGTTTAACCACCGGAGTTTTAGTTATGTCGACCGCAGGTATGATCAAGGTCTCAGCAGGTGTCCTACCTTCGATGGGACGGACTACCCCATCGAAGAACAAAATGCTAATGCATCTTGAAGCAATTGACAACGATCTCTCGTATGTTGTGACAAAGGTGTTTCCTCACCACACCCTCTCTGAATGATGCTGATGTGAAGAGATTCAAGCAACTCGATTCTCGTTAAGAATATCATATGTGGCCATCCGAGCAAAGGTCAATATGGAAGAGTGAGTGCTTTGAATCTGCTAAACTCATTTGGGACAAAGGTCCAAAGTAATGAAGGTGTTTCAACTCAGCGTGACTCTCGAGTTGATGTTCTTCGAATCTCTTCAACCGCTTCAAAAGACTCGACAACTAAAATGTTCAACAAACCTTCGATCGCTTCACCGACATCTCAAATGAGCTTCAAGCACTGGTGCCACCGACATCACCGACCATGAGGTGGTGAAGAAATTGCTAAGATCGCTGATTCCTCATTTGATACTCGCACCGATGATACAAGAACGAGCTGACTACAAGTCTCTTGATCCCGCTGATATCCTCGAAAGGCTAAATACTCACGAAGTTCCAGCTTGTCAAAAGAGAGATCTCTATGGTTCGCTATGGAAAACACGTGCCTCAAGGCCAAGGCTGAATCTGAATCGAGAGTGAAGAATCGTAGTAGCCTTGGAGATCCTCAAGAATTTGGCCAGAGCTAGCACGCTCGTGAAGAAATTCCAGAAATTCACAAGACGTGGTCATTTTGGAAAATCCTCAAGAAGCGTGATTCCTCATCTAGTGACTATAAGCGAAGACTTTGCCACAAATGCAAGAAACCTGGTCACTATATCCAAGATTGTCCTCGGGGAAAAGGAATTGAAGAAGAAGAAACACAAGGATTACAGCCTCGATGACGTGAAGAAGAAGAAGAAATCATCAAAATCTTCATCATCAAAATCCTCAAAACCTTCTTCTCACAAGAAGAGCAGCTCCAAAAAGGCTCGCATTCATTGGCAAGGAAATGGACTCAAGCTGAATCTGAGGAAAATGAGGAAGAGGAGGAGTCTCAAGAACTGAACTGTGTGGCTAGTCCGCTCTTGCTATCGCTTATGTTAGCAAGTCCATCTTCAACGCTCAAGAAACTGACTCACCGACAAACCCGATGAGGAAAATGATGACTACGCCCCACCTATTGCTTCATGGCAAAGGTGCCAAGGTACTCAATTTCACCTCCTCTCAATCCAAGTGAAAATGAATCGATGAGGATCTTAAGCCCAGCTACTCTAAACTTGCTAAGATTGCTATAAAACAACAAAGGGCTTTTGAAAAGGTTCAAAACATGCTAGATAAGAGTGATGATATGTTAGGTGAAGAAATGGATCGCACTCAAGCCCCGATCGAAAATCTTCGAGAGTTCACCTAGGCTTGACAGCCTTCAAGGTCATCATAACACTCTTTATCTCGATCATGAGAAACTTTCTTATGAATTTCTTCAAAGAAAGCAAGATCTTGAGAAGCTAAGAGCGAAGTTATGAAGATCTTCGTAGGAGCGCGATTCATTACTTGCTCAACAAATCAGCGCTTCTCAAGAAGAATTTGTTCCTCCATGCTTAAAGTGCATTGAACGTGAATCGCTAATTCTTCACCAATGTTCAAATGCTTCAACTGTTATAAATTCTTCACCGCCTCGCTATCACTAATTCCTCACCGAGGACATTGCTAGTATCACCGACGATGCAGGTTGAAGGAATTGTACATGACAGTATGTACAAAAGCCTCAAAGGGCATCGACTTTTGTGATGTGCTTAAAAGCAGATCCTCAACAGAACCCTAGGAAAGAGGGTATTGCCTTTGAGAGGAAACTCAATGCCGATGGAACGATCGAAGCCCGAGAAAGATCCCAAAACCTCATGGGTTGCTGCAAAGGGACCTCCAGCTGATCCATCTACCTTATCTGGTTTTACATGTGAATTTCTCATTCGATGATGAGTCATTTGACTCAAACTATAAACTGTTCAAAAATCAGAATGGTGAAGTATTTGCTAGATATGTTGGCACTAATCGCAGAACGGTCCCCTATGAAGAAAATCTGGTTCCCAAGAAATGTCTTGAAAGTCTTCAGTGAATGTCCTCATGACACCACCAAGAAGAAAAGGAACCCCAGATCAAATTCTTCATATGGACCAAATTCTTCATATGGATCCAAGTCCTCATACGGACCAAATTCCTCACGTGGATCAAATTCTCAAAAGGATCAAAGTCCTCATATGATTATCATCGTTAATAACTCGCTTTCGCAGGTAGAGCTAAGGGCTATGAATATGTGCATTATTCTTCAAACCAATATGTTCATAAGTCCTCAAGAATTTCTCTCGCTTATTCATATGCTTACCCTAACCCTCTTATGTGAAACGAAATGGTTTGGCCTCTATGCCACCATTCTCATATGGTGCTCGCAGAATGATGAACTCTTTGCCACCCCTTCGATGTGGGTGGTGAAGAAAAGAACTAATCTCTTCTCAGGGTCAGTCTCCGACGTGTCTTAAACGCCTCAAGAATTTGTCGGGGCCCGACAAAATTGCTCGAAGGACGCAGGCTAATCATGATGAAATGAACTTTCATTTCACACGCCCTCATACCGCTTATCTAAATATCGACCGATGAAATTCATCCGATGAACTTGATATCATATTCTTCACCGATGAAGTATATGAGATCGTAAGTTGTACTAATTCATCCGCAGGATGATCAACCCAAAGCCACCGAGTGGGTTCTCGATAGTGGATGTACAAATCACATGACCGGTGACAAGAATCTATTGATGGATGCTCCTTATCACCGCCACATCTCAAGCATATCATCTTTGGCTTACAAAGGCAAAAGTCGTATTGGGACTTGGTAAGGTTGCTATCTCTAAGGACATGCACATGGACAAAGTCATGCTTGTTGAGTCTTTAGGATATAACCTCATGTCGGCCTCAATGCTTTGTGATCTTGATATGGTTGTTATCTTTGGCAAGTATCGTTGTGTTGTGATTATGGAAGTCGACAATTCCAAAGTCTTCAAGGCTTTAGGAGAGGAGACTTGTATATTGTTGATTTTTCCACAGACCACAACCAGCCGTGTGCCTACTTGCAAAAGCTTCGTATATCTGGCTATGGCATCGACGACTTGGTCACGCAGCATGAGGAATTTGCACACGCCATGGAAGAAGAAGCATGTCATTGGCATTGAGAATGTCAAATTCTCAAGGATCACTTATGCGGAGCCCGTGAAGCTGGAAAATGACCAAGGCCAAGCATCCAAATAAGACTATCATGACCACTACTCGCCCCTTCAATTGCTTCACATGGACCTCTTTGGTCCCAATCATTACTCAAATGTCGTTAATGAAGCATCACTATATGGCTTTGTTATTGTTGATGATTACTCGCTACACATGGGTACACATTGTTACTTACAAAAATCAAGTGCAGAAATCTTCAAACGATTTTCCTCGAGGGCTTCAACCAACTTTGGTGTGAAGATCAAGCACATCAGAGTGACAATGGAACTGAGTTCAAGAATTCGGTCTTGATGATTATCTTGATGAACTTGGTATTACTCATGAGTTATCTCGCCCTTATACTCCTCAAAGAAATGGCGCTGTGAGCGCAAGAACAGTAACTCTTGTTGAGATGGCTCGACTATGCTTGATGAATACAAAACGCCTAGTCGCTTCTCGATTGAAGCAATTGACACCGCGTGCCACATCATCAACAGAGTATATCTTCACAAATTCTTCAAAAAGACTGCCTATGAACTCCTCACGACAAGAAACCCAATGTAAGTTATTTCAAAGTCTTCGTGCTAAATGCTGGATTAGAGATCCTCACCACACCTCTAAATTTGCAATCAAAGCACATGAAGGTTTTATGCTTGGTTACGGAAAGGACTCGACACCTACAGTAGTCTTCAACATCGACTTCACAAGATTGTTGACATCAGAGATGTGCGGTTCGATGAAACTAATGGCTCGCAAAGAGAGCACCTACCTTCGTGTTAGACTAACCAGCACCGAGGATTCTATCAGTTCAAGGCAACCGAGGATGTCATTCCCATCAAGAAACTGTCAAGAATTCATTCCTCAGACGCCAAGAACGCCGAGCTGATGCACCAAGATAATGTCAAGAAAATGGTGCCGAGGAAAATGATCAAATTCCTCAAGACAACCAGCTCATCCTCGCTGCAAAAAGAAGTGCAAGTTGACAAGATCATCGATGACATTGAAGCGCCAGTCCTCTCACTCGCCAAAAGCTTCACATTTATCTAACTTTTGTGGGCACTATGCTTTTGTCTCTATCACAGAGCCCACTAAGGTAGATGAAGCATTTCGAGCCGGAGGATTCAGGCCATGCAAGAAGAATTACATCAGTTCGAGCTCAACAACGTCTGGAAACTGGTCAAACGTCCAGATCCTCGCAAGCATAATATCATTGGCACAAAGTGGATCTACCGCAACAAGCAAGATGAAAATGGTCTTGTGGTGAGGAATAAGGCACGACTAGTAGCTCAAGGCTACACGCAGGTTGAAGGAATTGATTTCGATGAAACTTTTGCACCTGTTGCTAGACTTGAGTCTATTCGATATTACTCGCCTATGCTAACCATCACAATATCACTTTATATCAAATGGATGTGAAAAGTGCATTCCTCAATGGTAAGCTTGAGGAAGAAGTATATGTTGCTCAACCCCCAGGTTTTGAAGATCCAAAGAATCCTGACAAAGTCTTCAGACTAAATAAGGCCCTCTATGGCTCAAGCAAGCCCTCAAGCGTGGTATGATACATTGAAGGAATTCTTCGTGAAGAATGGCTTCACACCCGTTCACTTGACCCTACTCTCTTTACTAAATCATATGATGGTGAACTGTTTGTGTGCCAAATATATGTTGATGATATTATCTTTGGTCAGTATCGACCAACGTTATAGTGATGAATTTGCCTATATGATGAGTGAAGAATATCAAATGTCTATGATGGAGAGTTGAAATTCTTCTTAGGTCTTCAAATTCACAACAACACAATGGCATATTCATATCTCAGAGAAATACCTCAAAGATGTCCTCAAGAAATTCGCATGCAAGATTGCAAAGGCGCTAAAATTCCTATGCCCACAAATGGCCATCTATGCAATCGATGAAAATGGTATTGACTTCGATCACAAGGTATACCGCCCATGATTGGTTCTTTATTGTACTTATGTGCATCTAGGCCAGATATAATGCTTAGTGTTTGCATGTGTGCCCGATTTCAAGCTACACCAAGGAATCACACCATAAGGCTGAAGCATATTCTTCGATATCTAGCTCACACACCAACACTAGGATTATGGTACCCCAAGGGCTCTACTTTTGATCTCATTGATATTCTGACTGACTATGCTGGTGATCGTGGACCGCAAGTCAACATCTGGTACTTGTCATTTCTGACGATCTTTGGTCCGTTGGTCCTCAAGAAACAGAATCATGATCACCGTCCATCGCGAAGCTGAATACATTGCTGCTGGCTCGTGGTTGTGCTCAATTACTATGGATGAAGCAAACCTCAAGGACTACGGCATCAACGTGAAGAATGTGCCTCTATTGTGACAATGAGAGTGCCATCAAGATTGCTCACAACCCAGCTTCAGCACTCAAGACAAAGCACATTCAAATTCGCCATCATTTTCTTCGTGATCATGTGTTGAAGGGCTTACATCTCCATCGAAAGCACGTGAAGATCAAGAACAGCTAGCTGATATCTTCACTAAGCCCTTGGATGAGAAGAGATTTAGCAAGTTGCGTGTGAGCTAAATATCTTAGAATCTTCGAATGTTCTTTGAAAAGGCACACATCCTAACACTTATGCAAAATTGATGACTTAGATGTGCAACACATGAAGAAACGCTTTTCTTCAATCAATGAAGAATAACACTCTAAATGTGAAGAAATTAATGAAGAATTTGATTCTCGTAACCCCACGACAATTGTACGCTGTGTCTGAAATCATCATTCTTATACGGTGGGTCACGCCACCACCAAAGTTGAAAATCTTCAATTTGAGTTTTTCCTCGCTTTTGAAATTCTTCAGTTTTTGAAATTCTTCGCTTTTTCAAATTCTTCAGTTTTTCAAATTCTTCAACATTGCAAAATCTTCACTGCTTCCGCTGCCTTTTCTTCATTGGCTATATATATATGGATTTATGTCCTCTACAAAGATTCACTTATGGCTATTTCTTCAAGTCGTTTTTTCGCTAAGTGAATGTGATCGACCTTCCCTCTATGCTATACTCAACCCAATCCATTCACAAATTCTTCATGTGCGTCTACTTTGAAACTCGCTCAAATTCTTCACGTGTCCTTGATACCAAGAAATTGCGAACGGAACTTTTAAAACGAATCTTATCCAAACTTCGATTTTACCATTAAACCGCTCCGCATCCCACGATGCATTATTATATCCACCCACGATCGCACACGATCTCCACTACATCAGACGCACGGTGACACATGTCGGAGAAGGAAGCGTCAGGCACGCTCGTCTCTAAATCTTCGGACGAGCCGCTTTTCACCGCAGCTATAAATAACTCTCTCCCTTCCTCACTTTTTACTCCGCCGATCTCTCTCCACTTGAGCTCCTCGAAACCCTAGCGCCGCCGCACTCCATCGTCAGCCGTGAGGAAAAGCTTCACCGCTTTGACCTCTTCGCCGACGCATCGCTACCGATCGTGGAATTTCTTCACTCATTGCCGCCAGAGCTGATTTCTCCGCCAAGTTAGGGCAGAAGATCTGAACGATCTAACTTCTCAACTGTTCATCTCAGTTCGTCGTGTTCTTCACTTCGGTAAATTAAAAGTTACTTTTATTTACTCGCTTGATTCTCAAATTTTCTTCAAATTCTTCAAAGGTGTTTATTTCAAATTCTTCACACATATGAACACCTCAAATCTCTTGACTCATTTCTCTAAGCTATGATTTTCTTCAAGATTCCTCAATTGTGTGGATCTTCGATCTATACAACTCGAACCTAAGATAAAGAACGCTTATTGAAATTCTTCAAGGCTCATCCGTCAAAATCCTCAAACTTGTTCTTTTGAAAACCCTCCGAGAACGATATGACCTCTTCAAATTCCTCGCACCTATACTCTGCTCACAGGTACAAATGTCCGCTGCTGAATCCCTAGGTTCTCATCAACTTAACTCATTTGCAGCTGCTCGAAGAAAAACTGCACACTTCTTCAGAGAATTCAATTGTTCAATTTCCTCACCAAGAAAATGGCGATGGTAAGAAGTCGCAGAAGGAGGAAAGAAACCCGAGGTCATGACATCATTCAAATCCCCGAGGAAATATATGCTGACTATTGCACACCGATGAGGAAAGCAAAACCAACGCAAGGTGCGATTCAGAAAATTGAACGGAGATGGGCACGGAATGGAAGGAATACCGCTATGTTACACCTAAGTACATGAAGAAATTCGCTAAATCCTCCATGCCCAAGAGCCCTTTGGCACCGTGCCAAATAGCTGATCCCACTAGCGCCAAACGCGGTGAGGACTTTCCTCGATGAGGGGCTAAACGCCAAGCTTGTTGGCTAAGGCAAAGGAAGCGTGAAGAAATTCAATGAGGATTCTCGCCGCTGCTCTGCCATCGAGGTCTCGCCAAGCCGAGGAAATCGATGCAAAAGAAGTCCGCCAATAAGCCAAGTGCTTTTTCATCTCGTGTCCTCACGGCCAAGTTCTCAAGAGCCTCCTTCCAGCAAATTCTCAAGAAGAAATTCTCACATCGCCATCGCACCATCAAAGTCCTCACCTGTTCGGCCCAAACCTTCGCCCAAAGCACCTGCCACATGTCAAAGGACTGCTGGTTTTTCAATTGCCTCAGCACCTCTCGCAAATTCTCACCGCTTTCAATTCTTCATCAGCCCGACGCCGCCAAGACAAAAGCAACAATTGACGTGGTCCTCGCCTAGCCTAAGGAAGAAACAGCTTGTCGCCCACGTACATCCGATGATGAGGCATCTGATGAAGAACTTGAAGAAATCATCGAGACCGCTGCTAGAGCCGAAGAGCCAAGGGAACAGCTGTGCATCGCTTTTGGACCCAAAGAAAGTCCTCGATTTCATCGACCGCACAACGATCCCAATACCCTCTCGCTCGATCTTCCTTTGACACCTGGTCAAAGTCATATGTTGACTCACTTCATCGCTGAAGAAAAATGGAAGTTCGAGAAGGCGAAGGAAATCAAGAAGGCTCAATACAAGAAGGAGAGGTTTCAAGAAAATGTAGTCAAGATGACACCGAGGAACTTCTTCAAGTCCAAACCAACTTCTTCAAGATCTTCACCGAATTACAAAGCTGATACGTTGAACCACCGCAGCTACCTGCCCCCGATTGAAGTCCTCAAACGCCAATTGCCTCACCGATGAAAAGGGAAAGGCTGCTGCTGTGATAGATGAAGGCATTCATTCATTGATGGACAGCCAAGCAAAGATCTTACTCCACCAATGATGACTCGCCACACATGACTCAAAGAAAGAAATACCCCGCCATAAAATCCTCAAGCTATCGCACCTGTGGTGATGATCGATCGTGAGTTACTCCTCGCCTTCATCAAGGTTGATCGCAATCACAAGTGGGTCAAACGCCGCTTTGGTACTCTTCTTTACAACATGACCTCAACTCACAATGCAGTGAAGAAAACCACTACTATCTTCATGAAACCTTCAAACGCCTCCGGGCTGTTCTTTCACATGTCTACAATGAAGAAGAACTGCAATCAATGGGACTCAAGGAAGAATTTGACCGGTCTCGCACCTCCTCCAAGAAATTCAAGAAGGTCAAAGTTCCTTCCTTAGTGGCCAGCTCCTATTCTTCATCTCGCGACATCGATGAAAATGAAGATTTGGAAGACACCGCTGCTGGTCCTACTCAACAAACAACTCCCGATAATGTCAAGCGCCCGCCTTCAACTTGAAATTCTTCAAGAGCGTTAGTCCTCGCCGATCCTTTTGGTCATTCGATGACAAAGGGGAGAAATTTGAGTTAGTCTTCAAGCCGGTCTCGCTTTTTGTCTATATACAATATTTTATTAAGTTACAACTCTCGCTCTTCCGAAACCTTTTATTGGATCGAAGTTGTAATCTTAAACCCGATGGTGCTTTGATACTTTTGATGCATTATGCTTTTGCTCTATGCTCGATTACGTGAGTGTTGATATGCTGATCCTTGTTATGCTCGATCCTCATGAGCTCGCTGAAAATCTTCAAATTGATTTGGGATCCGATACTCATGAAGAGTTTCAAATTCCTCATACGATTGGGCTCGATACTCTTTTTATGCATTATTTTGCATGCTCGTGATATCATCAAGCACCATATTTCATCATGCATTTCAAATTCTTCATATTATATGTTAAATGCGTATGAATTACAAGATATAGGGGGAGATCTCCATGATTCAATTCTTCAAATGTGCATTGCCTCAAAAGCAATTTCCTCACTATGCACATCTTCAGGGGGAGTTCTTCTATATCTTGCAATCAAAATCCTCATTATCAAGAATTACACTTCATATGTTTATCCTCGTTGAAAACTTAACTCAGATTGTCATCAATCACCAAAAGGGGGAGATTGTAAGTGCATCTAGTGCCCCTTAGTGATTTTGGTGTATTGAAGACTTATAGGTTAAGTAACTGATGCGCTTGTAAGTGTACACAGTGTTTATAAGTCTATGAGGAGTTTGATATTTACAGAGAAAGTCGACTTCTAAAATGAATTTCTTCATCCAAGAATTTGATATTCAAGACTTTCAAGACTTTGAAAGTGAAGAAATTGGTGTGATTCTCAAGACTTGGTATTCGCTGAGGAATATGAAGCGTGAAGACTTTTGTTTTCGTAGTTTCATTTTCTTTCTTGAGTCATAGGAAACACTCAGATCGTTAAAGGGGTCGAGGAAATACTAAGGAAAAATTTCCATTTGATGCTCAACTCAAAATCCTCACCTACCAATCCTTCGAGTGAAGCCTTTGAAATCTCATACAGTTCAGTCAATTTTTCAAAGGATGTAGACGAAGCTCTTCCGGTCACCGAGGAATTTGTTCGATCGAGAGTTAGGAATTCGCCAAAGGCGAATTGCCTACATAGTGAGGAACATGATAGCCCCGAGGAATTTGATGTTCCACTTCCGATCACATGTCAGGTTGCATACCACCTGTCCCCAAATATCTCCACCTAACGGTCATATCATTTAAGGGCATTTATGTATTATCATGTCGGGCTGCTCCTCGAGGCTATAAATAGTCCGCCTCTCACAACCACTAGTTGGTTGGCTGCCCGAGAGAACTTGACACTTGTCATTTGAGAGCAACCCATCCTCCGAGGACTTTGAGTGAAAATCATCAAGTGAGGAAAACCCAAAGTGAGGAAAACCCAAAACCAAACCCCAACAAACCCAAAGTGATTGAGCATCATCAAGAAATTGATCCCGCGTGATCCGACGCTTTTACCTTTGAAGACCGTGCTTCTTCCAGACGGTTAGGGCCACGGTCTAGAGCATCCAAGAGGAATTGTGGATCGCCGAGTGACCAAGTATGTGAAGGTTTGGAAGTCGCTCAAGACTTACCACGAGTGATTGGACGAGGTCTGCGTGACCTTAGTTCAAGGAGAATACGGTGAGGACTTGTGTCCCGAGCTGCGTGCTCAAGGATCGGGTGTCCGGACTGCGTGTCCTCGAGTTTAAATACTCACCGCTTCCAACTGCACGCATAACCGAGACAAAGCTTGAACTGGTCTACCAAATCATTGTCTTCACCAACCTAATCTGGTTCTATTTCCTCAACCCTTTCATTTCCTCATTATCGTGTTGAGTGTTTGTCATATCTGTGTTTGAAGACTTTGATCAAGACTTTCTCAATTTCCTCGCTCAATTTCTTCACCGCTTGTCTTCATCTTGTGTTATCCTCGTGATTACGCTTTCGTACTGTGATTGTCTTCATTTCATCATCATGACTATGCTTGTAATCTGTTATGCTTACTTCGAGTACTTATTCCGCTGCACGTATTTCTTCGCTAAGGAATTTCTCACCGCAAATTCCTCAAGAAGAATTTGTAAATTCATAAAATCGCCTATTCACCCCTCTAGTCGATATAACGCACTTTCAGATCTCGTGGTAGATCTACTCTTGTACAACCCATATCATCAATATTAATCAAGGTGAGTAGGGTTTTACCTCCATCGAGAGGGCCCAACCTGGGTAAAAACATCGTGTCCCTTGTCTCCTGTTACCATCCGCCTAGACGCACAGCCTGGGACCCCCACCCGAGATCCGCCGTTTTGACACCGATACCCCTATTAAATCTTGGTTTTGCAATATGAATCTTGATGAGACTGAATATGATCCACCTTTACCTAGAAGGCTGCCCAAAAATTCGAGTTTTTAGATCTTGATGATGAAATTCATAAAAGTGGGATTGAAAAGAATAAAACCCTAGATTTTGCTAAACCCACTATATTGGATTTCAAGGAATTTAATTATGAAAGTTGCTCTTTAATTGATTGTATTTCCTTGTTTCAACTGTGCTAAATTCTCCTCATGCTTATAGTCAAAATAAAGCGCTTACTAAACATATCGTTGATGCCTTGATGCAATCTTATGAAGAAAAACTTGAGTTGGAAGTTTCTATCCCTAGAAAACTTTATGATGAGGGGAACCAACTATTAAAATTAAGATTAAGGATCATGAATTTTATGCTTTATGTGATTTGGGTG
>JAHIAM010004381.1:0-72778 GCA_021605205.1 Aegilops longissima | reverse complement strand
TGGGGATGGTTCCTCTTAACTTACGGCACTGCCTCTTTAGCTCCTCGTTCTCACACTCACTGACATCTAATACTTGCAGTGATCTTGGGAGGCCGCTCTTGGGCAGCGAATTGATCGCAGTACTCCCGCCGATCTCTAGTTCCTGCAGAGATCTTGGGAGGCCATCCTCCGGCAGCGACTTTAAGGCGGGGCAGTCCCAGATTGCCAATTTTTGCAGAGAGCTTGGGAGGCCGTTTTTGGGCAGAGACACCAGGGCAGGGCAGTACCAGATTTCTAATACTTGCAGTGAACTTGGAAGGCTGCCCTTGGGTAGAGACTTGATGGCAGGACATTCGAGGATCTCCAGTTTTTTCAGAGAACTCGGGAGGCCATCCTCTGGCAACGACCGGATGAATTGACAGGAGCTTATCTCTAATGTCTCGAGGCTGGCAAGTCTATGTAGACCTGCCGGGAGGCACTGCAGCTTCTCGCAATACAAAAACCCGAGTGTCTGGAGGGAGGTGAGGAGCACAAGGGCCTCCGCTTGCTCGTGTGTGAAGCGCTCAGCATCTTTGTTCCAACCAATAGTTAGGGTGGTGAGGGAGGAAGAGAGAAGGCTGCAGCTATGAGCAGCAAGGAGCCCTCCAATATCATCTGTCCCCAGGTCAAGCTCCTGATGTGCAGAGGAACAGGGAAGAAGCTCCTTGTCAAGTGGCTCAGAACCGGCGAAGAATTTGGGGGTTTCATAGACGCGTAACTTTGTGAGGTGGCCTTGGGCGAGGAGAGGGCCTATGCCCTCGCCTCTGAACTCCCCACAATTTTCCAAAATTAATTTTTGCAGGGAGGTCGGAAAAGGAATAGAAGAGGATGAATAGGAGTGGAGTAACTTGGGGCAGTTCGTTATTACCAATGATTGGAGGGAGCGGAGACCTTGGAGCCCATCTCCTTCCTTGTCACCTTCCAGTGAATCGGAAAGCAAGCTCAGCTCTGGGAACTCTTCGATGGTTAACTTCTGTAGCTGGGGAGGCAAGAGCAGCACTCCGTCTACTCCTCCTTTTAACTCTTGCTGCTGCTGCTCTCTGGTTTGCCCATGATGCAATTGTTCAGCAGCAACAGAAGAAGATGCTGATGATTGCCGTGCCACGCTCAGCCATTTTATCTCCTGGCAACCCACAATCTTTATTTGGGTGAGCTCCGGCATAACAGAGAACAGTTGTGTCAAGTCCTTACCACTGCAACCACATCGCTCTACAGTTATCTCTTTAACATGCAGTAGGCATCTGACATGGCTCACACTTTCAACCGGGGGCAATAAATTACTTGAGTCACATATCTGGAGGAACTCTAGAGCAGAGCATTTTTTCATCTCCAACGTTTTCAGATAACTTAGATTAGAGAAAACCAGCCAATCCAAAGATAAACTATCCTGGCCATTCTTTCCCTCCACATCCAACGAAAACGTTTTGTCTGGTCCGTATTCTTTCCTGTAAACTAGACTCTCAAGACCAGAGCCCGCCCGTCTTATCACAGCAGAGCAAGGGCCAGAAGTCCATGGGATTGGAGGAAATGACATTAGCTTTGGGCAGTCTGCTATCCTGAGAGACTTCAGTAAAGGAAACCAAGCCATGCTCTTCTCTTGCTGTGGCAGACCACTACTATGATGTGAAGATCGCAGCTCAGTGAGTTCAGAGCAATCTTTAATGGTGAGCTCTTCTAGCTGAGAGAACAAATGAGAGGTATTGTCCCAAACCCATTTTCTCAATGTTGGTATCTTGACCAGTTCTAGCCTTTTCAAATTTCGAAATCTTTGGCCTAGGATACAGTCCTGATACTCTTCACCAAGCTCATTGACCATCCACATCTCTCCTAACGGTGGAAGGTTTCCCCAAGACAAATCTTCCAGAGAAAGAGATTCCAGATTCTTGACGGAGAGGTTTGAACCTAGCCATCTTGGACAAGAAGTGCCTCCATGCCCTCTAATGCTTAGGCATTGAAGATTGTTGTGTGGTACAAGAATTTCAAGGATATTTTCTTCTAATTTAGGATCCCTGTTAGATCGCTGAACATTCCATTCTAATAACAGCTCTTTCATGTGGCTTTTCTGTATCAGTTTTGATTCAGTTGCTTCTTCTTCTGACTGCACCTTTTCAAGATTGTAAATTCCAAGAAATCCTCCAATATTTTCCAGTTTCCCTAGTTGACTCAGTTCAAACAAGTTATCTTCTTGTCCCACTCTGAATGCCCTTAACTCATTGATGAATTTTAGTTTTCCCACCTCAAATATGTCAGAGTGAAGTTCTTCTTGGGGCACAATGAAATGGCGCAATTTTACAAGGTTGCTCAGATATCTTGTTGAACCGAAGCGGCCCTTCCATCCTTGTAGATCAATGACTTCCAAGTGATATAATCTACACAGCACACTAGGTACACACAAGCTCTTGTCACGAAAACCAGCAGACTTGATCCTTAAGTAACGAAGATGGACAAGTTTTGAAAAGTTGGGCAACACATCCTCCACATTATATGATGCACCAGAAAAAAATACATTACGAAGGGCTCTGGCTTCCAAAAACAAACCACGAAAAACCCTTGAAAAGTTTGCATGGTGTTCTCCAAATAACATCAAGGTGTGTAGGTTTTGAACTTCAAATCTTTTTTCCAATGCCTGCAAACCCCTCTTGTAGTTTTCAAAAGTCATTGTGTCCTTGACGTCTGCATCATCTACAATGATAGACAAATGACGTACAGATGGGGGAATTTGTATGGACATCACATTAGAGCTGGATATGCTAAGGCACTCATATGATGAGACCTTCACTACCAACTCAAGTAATAGATCATGGATGGTGTAACAAGGACTGCCAAAGCTTGATACATTCTTTTTGAAAAACCCTTGATTAACCAAGTCAGTTAAGTAACACAATCCAACATCTTCAATTCTTTTCTTCTGATCATCTGAGTGTAAAATACCAAGTCCAATCCACAGATGAACCAACTCTTCTGCACGAAATTCATAATCTTCAGGAAACAATGCACAGTAGGAAAGACACTGTTGCAGATGGAAAGGGAGATAATCATAGCTAAGCTTGAGGGCTGGCATAATGTCATTATCGCTAGCTTGTGACTCCCACTCTTTACTTTCCAA
The DNA here is from genome assembly GCA_021605205.1 of Aegilops longissima. NCBI lineage: Eukaryota > Viridiplantae > Streptophyta > Magnoliopsida > Poales > Poaceae > Aegilops > Aegilops longissima. Next base: position 69,654 of record JAHIAM010004381.1, on the reverse strand, counting down.
AACTCTTGTCCAATGGTCGAATGTGAGCTGGTTTCTGAGCAATCTACCCACAGTTTTTGCAGCAAGAGGGAAACCCTTCAGTTTTCCCACTATTTTGTGCCCAACTTCTTGTAATTCAGGATGAACTTGCCATGGTTGTTGTTGGTCACCAAATACACATGCTTCGAAGAAAGACATTATACCTTGAGGATCTAGACGATCCATTTCAATAGAATGGTCAACTGTCCTGACCATGTTTGCTACCCCTGGAATTCGAGTTGTGACTATAACCATGTTGCCTTCTGTCCCCACTTTTTTGAACGGAGCTAATAGTTTTTTCCACTCATCATCATGATATTTCCACACATCATCCAAGACAAGTAAGAACCTCTTTGATCTTAACCTTTGTTCAATTTGCTCTTCTTTGCTACCTTTCTTGCTTTCGCTGCTGTTATCTGTAGGGATTTGTTCCAAAATCTCTTGTGCCAACCTATCTGCAGTGAAGTTGAGGGAGACACATATCCAAATTGCAACCTGGAAACAGCTCTTCACTTCTTCAAATATGTGCTGTGTAAAGGTTGTCTTCCCAACACCCCCCGGCCCAACAATTGGAAGGACATTAAGTTGTTTGGAGGAATATTCACCATTGGTGATACCATCTATAATTTCCTTTTTCTGGGTATCCCTCCCATATAGCTGAGGCTCTATAATTTGTGGGGTGGTTTTGGGTCGATCCATAGCAACGCTGACCTGGGCAGGGATGCGGCTTAAGTTTAATAGCTCTAGATTAAGAATGGTGGAGACCATAGCACATACATGCTTCAGCTGCTCTACGATGTCTACCATTCTCTTGGACATTTCCACCCTATCAAACTTCAGTTTTGGTGTTTCCTCTGTGGTGCGAACTCTCTGTGCCAGTGCCCTAGGCGTGCAGGCACCACAGAGGAGCCGCCATGCGCTTGCAGCTGGCATGTTGGACGATTCGCCCAACTCACTGGTATGAGGAGAAGAGTAGCAGCATGGGAAGTGTTTACCAACAGCAGCTTGAACGGCACCAGAGGCAACCTTGGGCATGCTGCATCTGCCAACACATGAGCATCCACGGCTGCCACCATTATCTTGGTGGTCATCACTTGAGCTAGCACTAGCAGCACGCGAGCAGGAGCACATGGACTTGATCTTCCCGGCAACAGCTCTCGCCGTGTGGCGAGCGTTGAGGGCGAGGCCCTGGAGGCAGCACCGGTCATCCATGCTTGCTGCTGCATGGTAGGTGCCTTCGAGCGCGTCCTGGATGCGGAAGTAGTCCAGCTCGTCGAGCGCGTCATCGGCGACATACGCCAGCTGCCTCAGCTTGTGGAGCAGCCCCTTGAGAGCAGGGTTGGTGATGTCCCTGCCCTGCCCCGGGGCGTTGTTGAGCATCCCCTGGGCATAGAGCAGCTGCATCTTGAGGGCGTCAATGTTGGGGCCGAGCCCGGCGCTGGCCGCCCACGCCTCCAGCAAGCCGTCGGTGACCGGTGCCAGCGCCTTGGTCACCACCCACCATGCTGCACTGACAGACACCTCCATAGCCGTGTTGAGTTGCTGCAATCAACAACTTGGCTAGCTGCACGTATAAAGAAAAAGAAACCTGCTTGCAGTTAGCCAGTAGCACCAGCAAGCAATAATCATTCTTGTCAAAGGAAAGAGCATGTGGAAAGAAAGGTTCACTTACATGAACGCCGACGAACAGGAATCAGCTGAGCTCTTTGGGCTCGCCGGAGGTGGCTGATTGCAGACCTAGGCTGAAGTGTTGGAGGAGGGGGGAGATGTTCTGTAATGTATTCTGTAGGAGGAGAGTGGTGAGTTGAGATGTGTGCACTGGAATGCCGGCTACTTTGGTGGTCGAGGAAGTATTCGAGGTACCACTTGTAGTTGTTAATTCCTTACTGCTCATGAAACGAAAAAGAAAAGGCTGCCCGGCAGCTATAGTGATGCCTAAATTATTGTGAATGGTAGAGTAAATTGCTGAAAGCCACCACATTTGTGGCAAGGATACTGCAAAACTACCGCTTTTGCCAAAAATCACAAAAAACCACCACTTCTGTGGCAAGTGAGTAACAAATCGCACTGATCCAGACTTGAGCCGTGACTAATAGCGAAACTGACAGGTGGGACCCGTCTATCCGGGCTGATGTGGCGAAGACTAGTCCTAGTCAGTGTTTGACTTGCTGAGGTGGATGGGGGCCCACCTGTAAGCCGCACGTCTTATCTCTTCCCCTTCCTCCCCACATATTTCTCTCCCTCACCACCGGCACACTCCGGCACACTCCGGCGAGACGTACCCAGCCTTCCCCACAGCGTCGCTCCTCCCTCCGTTCGGCTCACTTGTCGCGCCAGAGGCCGCCGCCCATCATGTCCCGGGCTGAGGCACAGACCGCCGTCGCCGTTGCCGGCCGCGGTCCAGCCTGAGGCCGCCGCCCGTCCTGCCCTGGGTCGAGGCAGAGACCGCCGTTGCCGGCCGCGGTCGAGCCCGAGGCTGCCGCCCGTCCTGCCCCTGGTCGAGGCTGAGGTCGCCGGTCGCGGTCAAGCCTGATGCCACCGTCCATCCTGCTCCCGGAGAAGGCAGAGGCCTCGCCGACGCGAGTGCTTGACCATGCCTAATCGAAGGAAGAGAGAGAAAAGGAGGGCAAAGCTGGCCGATGGCGTGGCCTAGAGGTGTCGACGTGCTGCTGCGGTGGTGGGTGGTCGGCCGGTGGCGGGGCATCATTGGAATCTGGATCGATGGATCCATGTCAGGTTGTAGCAGAGGAGGGTGCAGCGAGCGTGGGGTGGCCGGGCGAGCGGTAGCGGCCGCAGCAGCCGGCGGTGCAGGGCGCTGCAAGAGGCGGGCAGGAGATGCCGTGCCCGGCGTTGACCGTCTGGTCTCGGTGGCGGCCATGGCGTGGCGTAGATCGGCCGTGCCTGCGTGGGCGGGTGGCGTCGTCGAGGCCGGAGGCGAGAGGGGAAGGGAACTGGCGGCGGGGCTGCTCGGCGGAAGGGGCTTCCCGGTGGTGACGGGGCTGTCCCGGGAGGCTGTGCGTGCCGGCGACCATGGTTGAGCCGAGATAGAAGAAAAGGAGGTAAAAATATATGGGAGGCTGACAGGTGGGGCCACCTTCCACCTCAGCATATTATCCACATAGGCATGCCAAATCAGCCTGACATGTGGGGCCAACCTGTCAGTTTCGCTGTTAGTCACGGCTCAAGTCTGGATCAGTGCGATTTGTTACTCACTTGCCACAGAAGTGGTGGTTTTTTGTGATTTTTGGCAAAAGCGGTAGTTTTGCAGTATCCTTGCCACAAATGTGGTGGCTTTCAGCAATTTACTCTGAATGGTACAACTACCCCCATAGAATACATCCATGTACCAGCATAAAATTTATACTCCGTGCTGCAAGTGGATGGCCAACTTGAAATATAGTATGAATGAACTTTGAGCTAGTCTGGGCAATGTAAGAGGAGAGACCCAAAGGATGCGACAAGAGACTCAAAACACAATATCTTGAGTACCTATGATGGTGACTACATTTGCTGTCATGAAATGCTTGGACATATTATCTAGTCCTTGTTAATGGACAAAGCCATCAGATGCTCTTATCTTACAACTATAGGGATGATTACTCTCGTTATTGACGAGACACCAGACCAAATTCACCTTTAGGTTGCTTCAACTTTGGTGTAGGTAGGAGGAGCCACGGAGCTGGTATGGAAAAAATCTTCTGTATGAAGTTCAAAATGGTGAATTGAGGTAGATGGCTCAAGTGTTGGAGGGGGGAGATGCTCTGTAATGTACTCCATATGAGAAGAGTGGTGAGGTGAGTTGTGCGCCAGAGCACCATTCCAAGGCAAACAATAATATATGATGGCACTAACAATCAAGGTCCTTGCAAAGGTGTATAATTAACTAGTTCGCTCATCAGTTGGCAGCCTGTCTCAATCCCTAGTTCTCTCTTTGTTGTCTTGGCTATTAGTATATTTTTGCCCTGTTACCATTGGAGCCTCATCTTTGATAGGGAAATAATGATGGATCAACTGCTGCTAATATATATTGGTGCTAGATCAAATCAGGACAGTGATTTAATCTGCAGAATAGCTAGAATGTATATGTACGAGTGACCTATTCGAGGTACCACTTGTAGTTGTTAATTCCTTACTGCTCATGGAACAAAAAAGAAAGGCTGGCCGGCGCATTTTTAAGCGCTTCAAGTTCAACAGAGTTCTTCGGTGTTCTCTTACCAACAATGCTCATGTTGAGATTTTGTGGCTTTATCTATCTGGATTCCTTCCGAGAAATCATATATCTCGATGAAACTAGGTTTGAGAGGCTATCATGCTAGGTTAATCAGACAGCCCAGCCTGTACTTCACATACAAAAATCCCATCACGCGATGGCACGTTCATTCGTTTGTTTGTTTGTACCACGTCCTGGATCAAGCATCTTTTCACATCTATCGAGCCCCGATCTACGCTCCGACCGACGCCCACCCACCTCTTGGCTCTCCACTTTCAAATCTGCACCTTGCGTGCAGAAAAGGAGTGAAGCACATGGGATTGCTATCAACGTTGCAAAAGCTGCACTGGAAAGATGTGCCCCCACATTGATTTATGAACACGATGATGGTGAGACATGTACTCCGTAGTAGTTTTGAATGGACAATCGGCCCATGCATAGGATTTGTGGTAATCCTGTTAATTAGTACTCTCTTTAGTGATCTAAACTCTCTTATATTGATTTTGACGATGTTGTTCCTTGACTAGTCGTTCTGCCACCAGTTTGGTGTTTTGACGCTGTCGTTCATATACTGGTCTAGAGTCTAGCTTTATTTTCATTCGGTTTTCCATTTCCAATTGTTTCTATACACTTTTATCCCCTTTTTTTTTGTGTTTTACTAGTTTGTTTTTCTTTCTTCCCTTTTTATTTTCTTCTTTCACTCCTTTCCTGATTTCTCTTTTTTTTTTCTTTTCCTATTTTCTGTTTTCTTACTTCTTATTCTCTTACTTATGTTTAAACATGTTAACATTTTCTATCCATGTGATGTATATTCATGCTATGAACATTCTTCAGTATTGGGTAAGTATGCAAACACTTTTCGTATCAACAAACATTATTTAAATACGTGAAGTTTTCTGCATTCACCATGAACATAATACGAAATCGCAAACATTTTTTGAATCAGCAAACATGTCTTGAGGATGTGAACACTTTCTTAATTTCAAGCAAACATATTTTGAATCAGTGAACATTTTTGAGTATGTGAACATTTTTTCAATTCACCGCAAACATATTTCAAAAATGTCAACTTTTTTGAATTGACAAACTTTTCTTGAATACATGAATATTTTTTCGAGTACATGAACTATTTCTAATTCCTGAACATTTTTCGAATACATAAACAATTTCTAGTTCCCGAACATTTTCTGAATTCACCACGAACATTTTTTAAATTTGCCATGGATATATTTTGAATCAGCGAACAGTTTCTGAATACGTGAATATTTTTAGATTACGCAAACATTTTTTGAGTTGGAGACCCGCATCAACAAGGTGTGGTATAAGTCTACCAACTTGGTCCGCCTCTTTGGCCAGCCTAATGAGCACCATCAACATATGTGCAACAGTGTTGAAAAGGATAGGAGACAAACGATCACCTTTACTTAATCCCTTGGCATGAAAATTTTAATTTATAGAGGGAACTCTAGAATCAAGAGGACAACACGTATAAGCATAGTCATTGCACTTCAGTACTTGATCTTAACCATATATACATGATATATCTTTTGATATCACCAAAATATGATGATTTTTCTTCATGCACCTACTAGAACACAGCTAAGCACATTTTGAGGTATGCGAATAACACTCTGAGTATTGGTCTAACTTTTAGCAAGTCATCATCCACTCTGGTCAGTGCCTTCTCCGATGATGATTGGGTTGGTTGCATAGGTGATAGAAAATCAACTTGTGGATTTTGCAGTATTTATTGGACCGAACTTAACTTCATGGTGCGCAAAGAAACATTCTACAGTAACAAGGTCAAGTATAGAAGAAAAATATAAGGCTCTAGCAAATGCAACTATGGAAAAATCATTTGGGTTTAATCTATGCTCAAAGAATTTGGGGTACCACAAGTTCAGGCTCAGTGTCTTGGTATGACAATCTTGGTACCACATATTTGTCTCTAAAACCAGTCTCGTGCCAACACCAAACATACTAAAACAGCATTTCATTTTGTAGAGAAAGAGTTGCCAACATACACTTGGAGATTCATTTTGTTCACTCTAAATATCAGGTTGGAGGTGGCTTTACCAAAACACTGCCCACAAAATACATGGAAGAAGTCAAGCTTAAAATCTCAACATGGAAAGTTGTGACTAAGGGAATGTGTAAGGTCCCGGCTGCCTTCCTGTGATATGGAGTTTGTTGTAGGATATTAGTTACTTTTTCTGATAAAGAGAAGATTAGTTACATATATGAATGGTAGATTCATATATATGTAGTCTCAACATGGAAAGTTCTGGACAGTTCCGGCTGCCGGCGTCTGATATGGAGTTGGCTGTTGGGAGATTAGTTATATACGAGAAGGGTTGAGCGCGCTTTCCTGCGCCATTGGTGTTGTTAGATTTCTCAAAATATAATCACTTTGTTTCAAATTATAAGTTGTATTACTTTTTTGAATAGTCAAAACTTTTATTTTTGATCAAATTTGTAGAGAAATATATCAAAATCCATAATATCAAATCGGTATTTCTAAGTTCATCATGAAATGAATTTTCATACTTTTTTGTTTAATATTATGGATGTCGATATTTTTTTCTTTGAACTTGGTCAAAGTTAAAGAAATTTGACTTTCAACGAAACTAATACCCCTTATATTTTGGAATTGATGGAATGTTTAGTTTGGTGGGTGGGGGAGATGATAAAGTCTGTTTTATTTTTATTTATAATGTGGTGATTTGGTGGGCCTCTTGCAATATCTCAATGGAATGAAAGAGTTTCAAAATTAGGAAACATAGTAGATTAAAATAATTAAATGGGAGAGCTTGAGAAAGTGTTGACCCGGCCAAAATTGGTTCACCCAATTCTAAATTGCATACCTCAATTAATTATGAGGCATTAAAAATTAGAAAGCATAGTGTGTACTATAAAAGAACTGAATGAGAGAGCATTGAGAAACTGTTGACCCAGTCAAAATCGGGTCACTTATTGTAATTAGAAACCTCGATTGAACATGGACTCTTTAAAACTAGGAAGCTTAGCGAAAATCCTACACCTACGAAAAACATACGTAAGTTTACGAAACCTTCCAACTAAACCAAACATCACCCCCCCCCCCCCAATTTTCAAGTGGGTGGCCCCTGCCACTCCTAAACACCAGTACTGATGCTCCACGTTGGTTATTATGTAAGATACGTAGCTATTTTTTTGTAAGTCTAGCATTGCTCGGAGTTTAGTGTTACAGAGGATATGCATGGTATAGCTTTAATATGTAGTGTTAACATTCATGCACCATGGATCGATTGAATCTATGGATGAAGATGCAAAATCAAATCAAAGCTGGTGCACAAATTAAGATTAAGTGCAAGCATAAGCATATCCTTCCCCTCTCTCTCTCCGCTTCTGGGTCCAAAGACCGAGTCCGCATACATGCATGGTTGCCATCGACACGAGAGAGAGAGAGGGGGGCATTTAAGCTGCATGCGATAATGAGCGTCATGCATGTATACATGCATTGCGTCATACACTTGTGTATATATAGACTACAGAGCACTGCACCGTGCAGTGCATCCAACTCTCTCGACCTTGCCCTTGATTTCCTTCCTCCTCTCATCAATCGATCTGCAGGTTTGCTTGTTTGTTTGTACGGATGCATGTGTCTTTCTTAGGAATAATTGTTACACCATCCGTTCATAAATATAAAATGTTCTGCATATTCCAATATAAACTACACGCGGACATTTGATTCAGAAAAAAGTTAGACCATCTTATATTCATACTAATTAACTCGATTGCAGTATTAGGCCGGCATGCCAGGTGTGCTACGGACAACGTGGCCGGAGCTAGTGGGGCGACGGACACCGTGGCCATCAGGGCCATCCACCATGATAGGCCGGAGCTGCGCGTCATCGAGATGATGGTGGGCAGCCCGGCGCCGCCCAACCGAGAACGACCGCGTGCTCCTCTGGCTCGAGCCCGACGCCTCCTTCCACTTCATCGTCCAACGGGTCCCCACCGTCGGATAGGCGGGCCTCGCCATTTCTGGCATCCCGGCAAGAGGCAATAAATGAAGTACTACTAAATAACAATGTGAGCCACCCGCAAAAAAGAAAAAGTGAGCATTCACGCTTTCTCTAGCGACTTCTGCTTGCATGCCTGCATGTATGCTGTAATAAATCCTCCATCCAACGGGTGGAGCTTGCTTGGTTGATACATGGAATAATAAAACCATGATCCTAGTCTCCAACACGTCTTAGACGACTTGTTTGTCATGTCCTTACCGAGGATTTCTCGCTTGGATTTGAGATTGGTAGGAGGGATAATTGTGGACGAAGAAGGACAGAGACAGGGAAGAAAACGTTGAGCTCATTCAATAATTCACTACAGTTACAATATCTGGCTTGAGACTATGTTGTCGATGGCACCATTGGCGATGTGAGCCATGCATGCCTCGGGCTCGGTCTTCCAGCGACTGGGCGCGAGGGAGCACTTTGGAAGTCTGAGTCGGCATCATTGGTTTGTTAATCTAGACTAGAGGAACACATCGTTGTCATCGACACAAAGAGGCGATTAATTGAACTGCATGTGGTACGTCCACTCTGTTCAGCGTCATGCATGTCATATGCATGCAGCATGCCTCCTGCGTGGGTGTCTAGATAGAGAGAGAGATGATTGTGGAAATTAGAGAATACTGATGGCTTGTGGCAGGAGATGATTCACAACAAGTACTCCTCACAAAAGATAACTTGATGAAGAGGGGGTGGACTGGGAATGAGGAATGCCACTTTTGTAGTGGTAAGGAGAGTATTGATCATCTGATGTTTCAATGTGGACTGGCCAGATTTGTTTGGCAGGTGATAGTTTGCGCTTTTGACCTATCAAGACCTCCAGACGGTGTGTCTGATATGATGGGCAATTGGATCAGATAGTTCCCGATAAGCCATAGACGCCTGGTGCTCATGGGGGGTGTTGCGATTTGTTTTTTCTTTTGGTAAGATTTGGTAGTTCGTCCCGGGACTTGATTTGTAGCAAAGTAGTTTACACATAAAAAGACTATATCTAGTTGCTACATGCATAAGAAATCGAACACAGTGGTAGTAGCTAGTAGATACCGAACAGCTCAGGTTCTTCTCCAATATTGCACCCAATTTAGAGTTAGGGATAGTTACGGCAACTTCTGTTGTGTTGAAGTCCGGTGAGACCCTCCCGCGCGCCAACAATCCTGGCCGCCCATGTCTTCACACATGTGTTTCTCTAGTTGCACCTGGACCGCAATGGTGGCGTGGACTGAGATCCACGCTCGCTGTAACTTCTCAAATCTCCCTGCTCATTCCCCACCTCCACTATTCCCACATCTCCCTAGTATTTGTTGCAGAGCAAGTACAAATCAGCCATTTACCAATTGTTGGAACATGCAGTTCGTTTCTCTTAGGCCAAACATCAAGAAAAATAAATTTATCTTCATCTCCAAGGAAGGGAAACCTAAATAGCAAAAGAGAAACCGAAAATTCATTGGCGCGGACGAGCGCGCCTGCTCACGATATCACCAGGCACTCGTTCGCGTCGGGATGCGGGTCAACTGGCGTATTACTCGGGCGTATAGTTGCGCGCAGTTAAAAAAGATGCGAGTATGCGAGGGAGGTGGTCCACAGGACAGGTGGACGTCCGTTACAACAAGAGACGGGGGGGCATCATGTGCGTCGACAAAACGGCGCGTTAACGTGGAACGTTTTTATCGAGCCCGAACGGTTGTGACCTTGTGGGGCCATCAGGGGAGTCCATGTATATCTGGTATCCAGAAGGCCGGTTCAGCACACACCTCTTGCCCGTTCTGGAGACAGCCATTCCCCAATTGGGAGGAGGAAAAACCCTAGTTTTCTGCAGATGGCCAACCAAGGTCAAGATCCAGTCACCCTACCCATAGTTCCTTGCCCGGACTGCGGAAGGGACATGGTCACGTACGTCACACGTCTAGGACAGAACGCCGGCGAGAGGTTCTAATGTGCCGCGATCATATCTGTAGCTGGGCCTGATTTTCTAGTACCTGTCTCCATATGTTTTTTAATTTTGAGGGAACCTGTCTCCATATGTTTGTAATTTTAGTTTCGTCAGTGAACTGGTTGTTTCAAGAAGCACGAATCAGTCACCAAGGCGGGATTTTTTCTTGGCAACATGATCAACAAATAATCACCGAGGGTCAGTTACAGATCAGTCACTAATGGTGAAAAACTTGTCAAACGTGCCAATACATGGATGTCCTGGCCTAAGTACATTTTGTGTCGATTTAATTTTAGAGGAAAAAATAGTTCCAGCATACAGTTATACTGCATGACTAAGAAGCCCTTAGCATACAGGAAAAAAGTTTCACACTTTATTCAAACACACGCATAGTTCTAAGCACCAAGGCAAAGCCCAGTTTTCTCTTGTACACTTAGCTTCCTTTCTCTGCTTCGGAGGAATGTTTCTGCGTTGCGGACAAGTTGTGCTCTTGTGTCGTGGTTCTCGGCATATGCTGCAAAAGCGTGTTCACTTACTTGTCTCGCAGCCCCCCTCAGCATTTGTCTTCGTAATAGTTTTATGCTTCTTGGACTTTGCTCCTCAATCAACATACGGAGGTTTATCTCTGCTATTGGTGGGACGTCTAGGTTTGCGCTTGCGCTCAGGAGTCGTCAGACCTAACAAATTGCCGACACCACTCCCCTCTGTGTCGCTTTCATACCCACAGCCAGGCCCTTTCAAAAGAGTTGGTTCTTTCTGCACTGCCTTGCTTTCTTTTACCTTGTCTTCTAAGCCCATCCCATCTCGTACAACAGCTACAAGTGTTAGCTCTTTCATAGCTGACTTCAACAGATTCTTGGCTTTTTCGTATGCTGATGTGTTGGCATTCACTGATATTTGGTCCCTCTGCAGATTTGAGTGTCGAAAAGCTATGGAATTCACTGATATTTGGTCCCTCTGCAGATGTTGGAGAGACGCCACCACATCCGCCGCTGTACTCGTCGGGCGCTTCGACCACAACCGGTGGTGGCTGCATGGCCATTGAGAACACACCTCCCTCCGTCTGTCGCTGGCAGCGGGAACCTGCTCGCCGGGATTATGGTGCCGACTCTTAAAATACGGCAGATCTTGAACATTCGAATCGAATAGAGAGGGCAGCAAACCAAACCTGACGACCAGATCAGATCTGATAGGAACTCCAGTCCGCCGCCATGGGTACGTCTTTCCCGCCGCAGGTCGATAAGCACCAGAGGAGAGGGATACTGAATGAAACTACTATGGTCAACCCCTGCTCTCATTTTTACCAGTTTTCTTACGCCGTGATTGATGACGGCGCACCGCGTCGCTGCAATTCTGTACCACGGTACACCACGGCAATGCATCAGCCCGCTAGCCCGGAGATACGGTCCCACTGTTGTATGTGCACTGTTCCCTTCCTGTATACAAACCAGTATTCTCATCGGGCATTCATTGCGACCACCACGTGACCTTGTACCATTCGTCCACCTACCAGGAGCACGCGAGCCCGTCCACGCCATCGCCATTCTCGGATACTGCATACAACATGCATGATGTGGCATGCAGCTATATATGCGTACGTAGTACATCGATGGTTGTGTGGACGGGATCATGCATGATGTGGCATGCAGCTATATGTATGTGATGTGTAGTACATCGATATCATCGCACGCCTAACGTGCATATATATAAATACACCCATGCGCGACCAATAATCACAAGCCACGACTAGTCTAACTAATCTGCCATTTGCTCCCTTCTTCCTCTCATCTGCCCTGCAAGCGAAGTAAGGGACATGCCGGGCGTGCTGAGGACGACGTGGCCAGAGCTGCTGTCGACGACGGACGGCTTCGCCATGAGGGCCATCCGCCACGACAGGCCAGAGCTGCGGATCATCGAGATGATGGACGGCGACCCGCCACCGCCCAACTTTGAGAACGACCGAGTCATCCTCTGGGTCACACCCACCATCGGCTTCAACCTCATCGTCTCCCAGGTCCCAACCGTCGGATAGACACCACTCCAGCCGGCAGGCGCAAATAAATTACGCACTACTACAGTCGATCGGCGCCGCTCACCGCATCCCGGCCGACCGGTGTACTACTAGCTACCTGCCTACGTGTGCGTGCTTGCGTGCATGCTATAATAAACATCCGTTCTACGGGTGCTTGATATAAATATATGAAGGAATAAACTGGGCCGCCGCTATCTTGGCATGATCCCCGTGTCTTAGAGCAACTCTAGCAGAGTTATCATACACCCCTCGACCTGCATAATATATGGACGCCGCTATGCCACATGTTCTTCGTATCATCTTGCTAGTTTGCATCCCCCTTATACTGGAGAAATCAGACTTGTTCCCAGTATAATATCATTGATTGTACGTGCTCTGACCCACAAAAAGAAAAGATTGTACGTGCTCGTTCCCGTAACATCTAGCTATTACCCGTCAATGATACATCTAGCTATTACCCGTCAATGATGCTACGCCGTTGGAAAATTAAACAATTTCATAATTAATTCTAGAACATTTCAAATATTTTCTATAGATTTAGTCAAACATAAAATGCTTAATGTTAAATACTTTGAAACATAGGCAGACATCAACCAGCTATTCGGTGTTGATTATCAATGGGCATGCCTTCACAGAAGGTTGAACTTCTGCATATACTCCTCAATAGTGCCGCTTCCTTACTTCAGGGCCTGGAACTCACACTTCTTGGTTGCCATCAATCCTGAGGGGATGTGAGCCTTGCGGAACATATCCTTGAAATCGTTCCAGGTGATCACGCGGTCACCTTACATAAGCTTGAAGCTATCTCGGCGAGCTTAGGCGGAAGCATCAAGGAAATAAGAGGCATACAACACATTCTCATGGTTTGTGCAGTTGACGAGCTCAGGCTTGTCCTCCACGGTGCGGATCCAATCATCAACATCTAGTGGCTTTGCTGTCTCCATGAAGGTCGGAGATGCGTGCTTCATGAAAACGGTAAGAGACAGGCATTCATTGCCCTCCCTTGCGAGCCGCTGTTTGTTGACAATTTTCTGAGCTAGTTGTTGGTACCCGGCCATATTGGCTTGGCGTTCTCCCCTAAGTAGTTCGAAGAGTTGAGCCATGGTCATGTTCTGCATCTTAGGTGGAGGTGGTGGCACAGACGTCTGCTCTCCTTGTGGTCGCTCCTGATGGGCTTCACTTCCAGTGTCTTGTTGTTGACTTGTGTTTCCATTGTTGGCGCCATGGTTGCAACCAGCACCAGCACTAGCACATACATGGGCTGCGATCACCATCCTGTGGGTGTGAGTTGCGGGAGTAGTTTTACCTTTTACTGCTACTTAATTGTCTTTTGGCAACAATGATCGTGTAGTCACTAATAGGGAAAAGCCTATACACAGAATCTTACCAGCAGCGCTCTTTAAAATCAGGCGCTGCTGCTACTTAGCAATAGCGCTCACTTTAAAACCGCGCTGCTGATACAAGTTTATGAGCAGCGCGTACACAACAGGACGCGCTACTGCTAAAATTTCCACGACGCCGCGGTGAGGCCAATTATAGCAGCAGCGCGTTGGAACAAAGGGCGCTACTGCTAAGGATCGTAGCAGCAGCGCATTTACGCTATAATCGCTACTACTAAGGTTCCATCTCCTCACATATCCGATCCAGATCACACTCACACACACACACTCGATCTCCCCCTCGTCGCCCCTCCTCCGATCTGCGCCGCCGTCGCCTCATCCTCCTCGCTGGACTCGGTACCGGCCTCCTCCTCCGTCCTCCCTCCACTGGCCGCTGGCCGACCCCTCCTCGCTCCGCCTTCCTCCTCCATTCTCCCTCCACTCGCCGCCGGCCAGCCCCTCCTCGCTCCGCCTTCCTCCTCCGTCCTACTCTCTTCTCCCTCCTCGAGTCGCCCCTCCTTCTCCTTCCTCCCTGCTACATTTTGATTTAGTAGGCTAGTTCATATGTAACATTCTGATTTAGTTGATATGATTCAGTTGATTTAGTAAGCTAGTTGATTCAGTTGATTTAGTAGGCTAGTTGATTTAGTTGATTTAGTAGGCTAATTGATTTAGTTGATTTAGTAGGCTAGTTGATTTAGTTGATTTAGAACATTTTGATTTAGTTGATTTAGTATGCTACTGGATTTAGTATGCTAGTTGATTTAGTTGATTTAGGATGCTACTGGATTTAGTGTTCTACTGGATTTAGTATGCTAGTTGATTTAGTTGATTTAGGATGCTTTGCTCATATTGCTTTAGGAAAATATCACATGCTACTGTTTTTCTTTCCTGTGAAGTGAATCATTAATCCTTTGCTCATATAGCTTTAGCAAAATGGCGCCACCACCATCACCACTATGTCGACTGTGCAAGTCAAGGTGCGCCAGCAGTCTTGCAACTGGCAAGCTGTTTGGCATCTACTTCCAGCCGAGTTTTCGTCATGCGGCAGTAAGAAATTAGATGAAATGTAACAACTATTCTATTTTTAGTGTTGGCATTACTGCATTGTGTCATTTTTCTTTTCTTACACAGACCGTCCCATGCAATGTGAGGTTGACATTCAACTAGCTGACAGGAGACACTGTGACATTTGAGGCTCCTGGGGGGCCGTACACTATGGAGGTCGAGAAAGGACGCAATATGTCGCAGATTGGAGGAGATGGATGGGCCCGTTTCCTCATCCGCATGCGTCTTACTGGTGGTGAGTTGATCAGCTTCTCCTTCAGAGCAAAAAGACCCAAGCTGGCTGTCATTTATATCAACCTGGTGGAAGATGATGAAGATGACGAAGATGATGAAGATGACGAAGATGATGCAGATGAAGAAGATGATGAACATAATGTGGACCCACTTCATGAAGCCATCGTAGCTCAAAGAATGAGGCTGAGCGAGGAGGAGGTGTGCAACCTATGGGACATAATTCCACCACGTGCTGACTTTGTCGGGGTGCCATTCGTGACCCGCCTGACAAGTACCATGGTCGATCGACATGATATGGTATGTTATCCGATGATATGCTTAGTGTAGAGTCCAATGATATGTTGTGTGGAATCTAGACTTAATAGAAATATATTTGCAAGAGTATGTGTGAGGCTATTTATTAATTGATATGTTTTTCTTATTCAGAAATTGCCAAAGAACCTATCTGTGAGTTGTGGTATCGAGCCTGATGAAGAAGGCTCAGCTGGACTACGCCTTACCGCAAGGGGCTCCGTCACCACCTGTACTTACCGCATGGACACAGACGGTCGCACACACTTAAACTCGGTTGGGTGGAAGAGATTCCTCGTTGGCAAGAATCTTCGTGTTGGACAGGCCATCCTAATTACTATCAGGAACACCCACCGCCCAGGCTTGAGGATGATGATCGTCGTTGATATCATCGAGAACTACATATGTGTGTGTGGCTATATCATCTAGAACTACATATGATGATCGTCGTCGATATCATGTAGAACTACATATGATGATCGTCGTCGATATCATCTAGAACTAAATATGATGATCGTCGTCGATGTCACCTTGTACTGCTTGAGGATGCATGTTGAGTATATATGAAATTGTTATCTAGTACTCCCTCGGTTCCAAATTACTCGTCGTGTGGTTTTAGTTCCAATTTGAACTAAAACCACGACGAGTAATTTGGAACCGAGGGAGTACTACCTAGTACCTATAATGCTTTATGAAATTGATATCTAGTAGTACCTAGTATCTGGAAATTGCAGTTTATTGAAGCTGGAGTGGGGAAATGGTGAAAGATATAACAGCAGCGCGGGCGCAGGAAATCGCTACAGCTAACTAATAGCAGCGCGTTCAGGAAACGCGCTGCTGATATAGTCAATAGTAGTAGCGCGGGCACAGACACACTACTACTAACAGTTAGCTGTAGCGCCTTATTGGTAGCGCGGGTGCCCGCGCTGCTGATAGCCTCAAAACCCGCGCTACTACTAGGGTTTTCCCTAGTAGTGAGTCTTTAAAAGCCATCCTCTAGTGTTGGTGTTGGTGTTGGGTTTGGTAGTATTTTTTTGTGTGAAAGTGTTGGGTTTGTTAGTTGATGCATGATCGTATCACATTGTTCCAATGTTAAGATTTGATTTTGCTACCTACATGATCATGGATCAGATCACTCACTTACATCATTTGGTGGACGGCGATGAAGACGGGGACGGGGCGTGACGGACCGCTAAACCTAGATAAATATTGAGGAAAATGGAGCTTGGCGGTCGAGCTTGGAGAGGAGAAACCTTAAGTAGTGTGGCTCGGGCATTCCATCGAACACCTTGTGTGCATAGGAGGTGAGCTAGAGCACCACCAAGCCCTCTCCCCCTCGGCCAGAAAAAACAGAGCAGTGTGCTCTGCTCTTGCGCGAGGGGCTATATATAGGCAGCACCATTAGACCCGGTTGGTCGCATGAACCGGGACTAAAGGGAAGCCTTTGGTCCCGGTTCATGCCACCAACCGGGACCAATAGTGGTGGGCCAGGAGCCAGGACCATTGGTCTCGGTTCGTCCCACCAACCGGGACCAAAAGGTCCGGACGAACCAGGACCAATGGCCCACGTGGCCCGGCCGGCCCCCTGGGCTCACGAACCGGGGCAAATAGCTCCATTGGTCCCGGTTCTGGATTGAACCGGGACTAATGGGCTGAACTGGCCTGGACGAAAGCCCTGTTTTCTACTAGTGCAATAGAAATTCAGGATATTGGCTGTTCTCGGCAGAGCTTCTTTGTGGTTTTTGATGAAGAGCCGGTGAAAGAGATGTAGAGTGTGCGGTGCTAATGCTTGATGTTGTTGGTGTGTTTCTACGGCGAAGTTGTGATGCACTTTTTCAAAGTTGTTCTAAAATTGAGATGCTATTTCATGCTGAATTTGTATAATGACCAGTTTTGTTTAACTAGCATCCTTGTCGGATGAAATAATTGAAAGATGACCTTGAAAAAGCATCTACCAAGCCGTCGAAACTTGCTCGACTGGCTAGTTGTTCATTGTTCTCTATCTATCTTGTATGAATGAAATTAGCTGGTACATATTTCCTTAATAATAAAGCAAGTATTGCTTCTGGTCGTCCGTCTAAACATTATCCTCGAAATTGCTATATATTACCCGTTATGCCACCCATAAGTGAAAATGATCCGGTTTTTTTTTCAAAGTCGAAGTCATGCTCACATCTTTTATAGTGTGATACCCAATATATATCACACACAGACTAGCGACATAGTGGCTATAGCCCATCTCTCCCACCCAGCAGACCACAGTTTGAACACCAGGTTCCACCGTTTTTCTGCATTCCTTTTTCTCTCACGCGCTTTGTCCCCCACATACTGTTCATGGGCCGGGGCATTGCGCCCCAAATTTTATCCATTTCGTTTTTTGTCTTTTCTTTTTCTGTTTTTTATTTTTTAAAATCAATTCATGATTTTTACATTTCAAAAAGTTGCGATTTATAAATTTTCTTCCATCATAACCCCTCTTTCTTCATGTTTGGTCCAAACATTACAGTGTGGCATGAAACCCTTCTCAAGCAGGTGGATGTGAAGGGTTTTCGAATCAGATTAAGACTTTGTATTCCCACAGATAGGGCATGTACTACACATAAAACCATTCTGCTTGTTTGCCTTAGCCATTTCGAGAAAATTATGCACGCACTTAATGTACTCGGAGGTGCGTCTGCCACCGTACATCCATTGCCAGTTCATCTGCGTGCATTATATATAATTAAGTGTGTCAAAAACCATTACAGAACATCATGAATACAGAAGTGACCAAATTAATAGAAGTTCATCATCACATGAAAACCAAAGTACAATAGCGATCAAATGTTATTACTGAAAAACAAATACATAAAGTTCATACATAGTTCTCATTGAACAATATATAGCTCTCTAGAGCATCTAATTAAACCATACATTGAAACTATGTAAAACATTTTAATGCAGCAACAAATGCCATGGATCAACGACATAATGATACCAAGCCTCAGTATGAATGACATATTTTCTAATCTTTCTAATCTTCAAGCGCATTGCATCCATCTTCATCTTGTGATAATCGACGACATCTGCTACATGCAACTCAAATTTCATCTTCTCCTCCTCAATTCTTTTCAATTTTTTCCTCAAGTAATTGTTTTCTTTTTCTATTAAATTTAACCTCTCAACAAGAGTGTCGTTTGGAATTTCCGGTCCACATACCTCCTAGATAAAAAATATATATGTCACGTTGGTCAGCATAATTGTCATAAACATTAAAGGAAACAAATAGTTATAAAAGATAATATATACCACATCCGAATCATAGACAGGACGAGGGCCGACGGGGGCGGATACCAAAACCATCGCACTATGTAATAACAAACAATAATAAAAGTAAGAAAATTATACAAGTATGTATCTAAATCATACAAGTAAGAATTTGTTTCTTTTACAAAGAAGATAAGAACAAGAGGCTCACCACGGTGGTGCCGGCGACGAGATCGGCGCGACCGATCGACGGCGGTGAGGATAGGGACGGGGTAGGACGGACCGTCAAACCTAGAAAAATCTTAAGAAAAATGGAGTTTGGACAAGGAGCTTGGAGAGGAGAAAGCTTAAGTGTGGCTCGGGTATTTCATCGAACACCTCATGTGCATAGAATGTGAGCTAGAGCAACACACACCTCTCACACGGCCGGCCAAAAAAAAAGAGCGGTGCCTCTGTTCGCGGGCAGGGGCAGGGGTATATATAGGGATCTCTTTAGTCCCGGTTGGTGGCTAAACCGGGACTACCGGACAATATTTGGTCACGGTTCTAGTCACCAACCCGGACTAAAGGTGCTGGGCCAGGAGCGAGGACCATTGGTCTCGATTTTTGTCTGAAACCGAGACCAAAGGGGCCAGACGAATCGGGACCAATGGCCCCGGAGGCCCGGCCGGCGCCATGGCCTCACGAATCGGGCCGATGCACCCTTTGGTCCCGGTTCGTGAGTGAACCGGGATTAATGCCCTTACCCATGCCTCAACCAAAGCCATGTTTTCCACTAGTATTAGTTACAAGCTTATAAAAGCAACTAACTAAATGATTAAACAAATCTTTAAGTTAATTTTTAGGATGTTTTCATACATTCACAATCAACTAATTCTAATATATATTCTTCCAATGCATCAAATAATAGATCAGAACAATCTAATATTTTTCATTGAAGGATAACTTCTAATCTCCATCTTAATGTGCATCAAATCCGTCAACCTTTTAGGTGGTGGTGGTGGTGGTGGTGGGGGGTGTTCCAAAGAAAAACTCCCAAACATATTACCTTTATGTCCCATTTAACATGTGAGGCCAGTAGATAGTTCTATGCAGGTAGTATGTGTCTCAACCTCTTGTGTACACAACATACCAAATCCTAAGACGAGAGATACAAGTGATCAAAGGAAAAGAACTGGCCACTGTGTGCCTTCATACGAGACCTTTAAGTGTCTCCAACCCGGCTTCGCCATGGCCTCTGCCACATGCTAGATGGGCCACTCTCCCAGTGGATGGCTCCTTTGAAGTGGTTGATGGCTCCGTCGCCATATATATGATCCTTTGATACTCTATCGGGGTGTTCATTTTCTTAGGCTATAGACATATCTTTAATTATCATGATGCTCTTGAGGCGCAGATCAACACAATCATCAAATGGGTGGCACTAGCTCTACAATGGTCTGACCTACCAATTATGCTACAATCAAAAACTGATGTTTTATTAGCAGCAATATCCAGCTCTGTCTCCGGACCGATCAAGTTATGGCGAGCTGCTCCATGCGTGGTTCAGTTAACAATAGGAGCGGGGTGACCGCGGCGCTCTGTTGGAGCCGGCCGCGTTGATCGCGTCTGTGCGCGATGGGTGCGCAAGCCAGGGCGTGCGGAGCGTGCGGGCGTGGAGGAGTGGGGAGCACGGCGGCGTTTGGGCGCGCCAGCGTATAAAGCTCCACCATGTGTACTATTGTATGTGTGGTGTCCAGTTCGAGCTCGAAAAATTTTCCGTTCATGCGGTTGGGCGTTCGTGCGTCGGAAACATCACCGTGGTCACTATGTGCACTTGTGCCTTCTCCTTCTTCCTCCTTTCTTTTTTGATTTGTGGCCAGAGTAAGGAGTAGAGAGAGAGAGAGAGAGAGCTAGGGCTAGGCAGTGGCAACAACAATTGGTATCAGAGCGACCAGGTTCGGGGGGCGACCGTGGTGCGCGGTGTTATTCACGACGCACGCGGCGAGCGCGGCGGACATGAAGATCTCGACAGCGGCGCGGCGCGAGCGCGTGGCGTCGGCAACGCGCCGCGAGTCCACGACGGTGTGGCGTGATGTCGTGAGCGCGACAAGCACAACGGTCGCGGAGGACCTGTGTGGTGGCGCAGGGTTGCGACGGCTCGGCGTGGCGACTGTTGAGGCACAGTGGCGCGATGCGGCGGGGCACAAGACTGCGGGCTGCTGCTGCGGCATCAAGCAGCGGTTCATGCCGGAGGTGCGCGGCGACGTCATGGCTTATGGGGTGAGTGTTGGCAATAAGCCATGCCTGTGATGTGGCAACCGGCGTCGGATGCGCCAGGTGCGATCCGTGCAAGGCGTTGGCGTGTGTGTGCGCCTGTGGCCGTGCGTGTGTGTGTCTGACTAGTGTATGGGCATAATCCGACTCGTGTACGAGCTGTGTATGGCCTGTGTGCGTGCGTGCTTCAGTTAGCGATAGGAGCGGGGTGACCGCGGCGTTCTGTCGGAGATTGCATCTATGCGCGATGCGTGCACGAGCCAGTGTGTGCGGAGCGTGCGGGCGTGGAAGAGTGTGGAGCGCAGCGTCGTTTGGGAGCGCCTGCGTATAATGCTCCATCCCGTGTATAGTTGTATGTGTGGTGTCGAGTTCGAGCTTGGAAAATTTTCCGTTCGTGCGGCTGGGTGTTCGTGATAGATTGAGATGTTGGAGAAGTAATTGTTGTATTGATCGGGGCCTCAAGGGCTGTTTATATAGATTACAAAGCTTGGGCTCCAAGACTAGACTAATAGAGATAGATTACAATACGATTAGACTTATACTCTAAGATCCCCCCGCAGTCTCAACGTCAGGTGAAACAATGTTGAGACTGGAGCGTATGTCGGTGAACGATGCAGTCGGGAGTCCTTTGGTAAAAATGTCAGCAAATTGGGCACTTGTAGGAACATGAAGAATGCGAACCTCGCCAAGAGCCACCTTTTCACGAACAAAGTGAATGTCAATCTCAATGTACTTTGTGCGACGATGTTGAACTGGATTGGAAGCCATGTAGACGGCAGATGTGTTATCACAGTAAACAATGGTAGCACGTGGGAGCGGACGATGAAGTTCAACGAGAAGCTGTCGTAGCCACACCGCCTCGGCCACAGCGTGAACAACCGCCCTATACTCAGCCTCAGCAGAAGACCTGGAAACTGTTACCTGCCTTTTAGAACACCAAGAAACAAGATTATCACCCAAATAAACGCAAAATCCGGATATAGATCGTCGAGTATCTGGACAACCTGCCCAGTCTGCATCAGAATAAACTGTCAAGCTTGTAGGTGAAGAAGAATTAAGAAGGAGACCGTGATCAAGAGTGTCTTTTAAATAGCGGAGAATGCGTCTGACATGAGCCAGATGAGGAGCACGAGGATCATGCATAAAGAGACAGGCTTGCTGAACAGAATAGGAGATTTCAGGACGAGTAAGAGTGGCATATTGAAGAGCGCAAGTGATGCTACGATATAAAGTAGGATCAGAAAGAGGATCACCATCAGCCGACAGTTTAGCACCAACGTCGGCTGGAGTACGAGAGGGTTGACAATCAGACATACCAGAACGAGAAAGCAAATCCAAAATGTATGATCGTTGAGAAAGAAAGAGGGAAGATATTGTGCGAGAAACATGAATACCTAGAAAATGATGAAGTGGACCAAGATCTGTCATGGAAAACTCCCGATTGAGAGAAGAGATGGTATGTTGAAGAAAAGAATCAGAACTAGCCGTGAGAATGATATCATCAAAATAAAGCAAGAGGTAGGCAGTGTGAGTAGGAGACTGATAAACAAAGAGAGAAGAATCAGATTTGGAGGGAATAAAGCCTATGGTTTGAATAAAAGTAGCAAAGCATTGAAACCATGCACGAGAAGCTTGTTTAAGGCCATAAAGAGATTTGTGGAGGAGACAAACAAAATTTGGAGAGGAGGGATTCTCAAAACCAGAGGGTTGCTGACAATAAACAGTTTCATTGAGAGTACCATGAAGAAAAGCATTTTTAACATCAAGTTGATGAATAGGCCAAGAAGAGGAAACAGCAAGACTAAGAACAACACGAATAGTGTTTGGTTTAACAACAGGAGAAAAAGTCTCATCAAAGTCAATACCATGCTGCTGGGAGAAACCACGACACACCCAACGAGCGAGAGTGCCATCGGAATGAAATTTATGACGAAAAACCCATTTGCCAGAAACAATGTTAACACCAGGAGGTTTGGGAACAAGAGTCCATGTATTATTTTGCTGAAGAGCTTCAAATTCATCACGCATAGCGGAAAGCCAGAGAGGGTCAAGAAGAGCTCGCTTATAACTGGTTGGAATAGGAGAGATGGTTGGGGTGGCGGTAAGATTGAGACGTTTGGTGGGGAGAAGAAATCCTCGTTTTCCATGGGTGCACATGACATGATCATTGGTGAGCGGTGGTATAAGAACGGCATTGGGTGGCAGTGGGTTTTCGGTTGAAGAAGACGGTGAGGAAGAAGAATCAGAGGTGGTGGGTGTCGAGGTGGTTTCCGTGGTAGGATGTGGTGAGGGAAAGACGGCTGGGGTAGATGATGCAGTTGCGGGAGAGGTGGGGGACGGGGCAGGAGGGTAGCTGACGGTGGGTGATTCCGGCGGAGAGACGGAACAAGATTCCATGGTAGCAGAGATGACCGAAGGACGAACTAGGGAAGGGGTTTTGGTGGTGGCGGATTATGGTGAAATTGGTTTTGTGGTTGTAGTGACAGAAAAAGGAAAAGTATTTTCATCGAATGTGACATGATGAGAGAGAATGATACGACCAGAAGATGGATCGAAACAACGATATCCTTTGTGATCATCAGAAAGACCAAGGTGAATGCAAGGTAGTGAGCGTGATTCTAGTTTGTTGGAGGCGGTAGAGGCGATGTTGGGAAAGCATAGACAGCCAAAAACACGCAGAAAAGAATAGTCAGGGTGGGAGGGAAAAAGAGATTGGAAAGGCGAATAAAGAGGGCAAGTTTTAGTTGGTGGAATATTAAGAAGTAGTGTGGCGGTGCGAAGGGCTTCAACCCAAAAACGGGAAGGAAGAGAATCTTGTAAAAGCAATGTGCGAAGAACATCATTAATAGAGCGAAGACAACGTTCAGCTTTACCATTTTGAGAAGATGTATAAGGGCATGAAAAGCGAAGTAGAATGCCTTGAGAGAGAAAGAAGGTGCGGTTTTGGGTGTTATCAATGAAGGAAATATGCCCTAGAGGCAATAATAAAGTTATTATTAATTTCCTTATATCATGATAAATGTTTATTATTCATGCTAGAATTGTATTAACCGGAAACATAATACATGTGTGAATACATAGACAAACAGATAGTCACTAGTATGCCTCTACAAGACTAGCTCATTGATCGAAGATGGTTATGTTTCCTAACCATAGACATGTGTTGTCATTTGATTAATGGGATCACATCATTAGGAGAATGATGTGATTGACATGACCCATTTCGTTAGCTTAGCACTTGATCGTTTAGTATGTTGCTTATGCTTTCTTCATGACCTATACATGTTCCTGTAACTATGAGATTATGCAACTCCGTTTACGGAGGAACACTTTGGGTACTACCAAACGTCACAACGTAATTGGGTGATTATAAAGGAGTACTACAGGTGTCTCCAAAGGTACTTGTTGGGTTGGCGTATTTCGAGATTAGGTTTTGTCACTCCGATTGTCGGAGAGGTATCTCTGGGCCTTCTCGGTGATACACATCACATAAGCCTTGCAAGCATTACAACTAATGAGTTAGTTGTGAGATGATGTATTACGGAACGAGTAAAGAGACTTACCAAGAACTAGATTGAACTAGGTATTGGATACCGACGATCGAATCTCGGGTAAGTAACATACCGATGACAAAAGGAACAACGATATCGTTATGCGGTTTGACCGATAAAGATCTTCGAGAATATGTAGGAACCAATATGGGCATCCAGGTTCCGCTATTGGTTATTGACCGAGAATGGTTCTAAGTCATGTCTACATAGTTCTCGAACCCGTAGGGTCCGCACGCTTAACGCTTCGATGACAGTTCATTATGAGTTTATAAGTTTTGATGTACGAAGGTTGTTTGGAGTCCCGGATGTGATCACGGACATGACGAGGAGTCTCGAAATGGTCGAGACATAAAGATTGATATATTGAAGCCTACATTTGGACATCGGAAATGTTCCGAGTGAAATCGAATTTATCGAGTACCGGAGGTTACCGAACCCCGGAACCCCCCGGAACTATATGGGCCATAGTGGGCCTTGGTGGAAAGGAGAAAGGGCCAGCCCTAGGTGGCGCTGGCCTCCCTTCCCTAGTCCTACTAGGACTAGGAAAGCTGGGCCGCCCCTCTCTCTTTCCCCTCCGGTGAATCCTATTCCAACTAGGATTGAGGGGAATCCTACTCCCGGAGGAGTAGGACTCCTGGCGCGCCTCCTCTTGGCCGGCCGCCCCCTCCCCTTGGCTCCTTTATATCTGGGCGGGGGCACCCTAGAACACACAAGTTGATCTACGGATCATTCCTTAGCCGTGTCGGTGCCCCCTCCACCATATTCCACTTGGTCGTGTCGTCATGAGCTTAGGCGAAGCCCTCGCCCGAGAAGTCATATCGTCATGGAGCTTAGGCGAAGCCCTGCGTCGGTGGAGCATCATCATCGTCACCACGCCGTCGTCTGACGGAACTCATCCCGACACTTTGCTGGATCGAGTCCGGGATCGCCATCGAGCTGAGCGTGTGCGAGAACTCGGAGGTGCCGTGACGTTCGGTGCTTGGATCGGTCGGATCGTGAAGACGTCACGACTACATCAACCGCGTTGTTAAAACGCTTCGCTTTCGGTCTCACGAGGGCGTGGACGACACTCTCCCTCTCGTTGCTATGCCATCACCATGGTCTTGCGTGTGCGTGGAAATTTTTGAAATTACTACGTTCCCCAACAGTGGCATCCGAGCCAGGTTTTATGCGTTGATGTCATATGCACGAGTAGAACACAAGTGAGTTGTGGGCGATATAAGTCATACTGCTTACCAGCATGTCATACTTTGGTTCGGCGGTATTGTGAGATGAAGCGGCCCGGACCGACATTACGAGTACGCTTACGCGAGACTGGTTTCACCGCTGCGAGCACTCGTTGCTTAAAGG
This sequence comes from Aegilops longissima, assembly GCA_021605205.1. NCBI lineage: Eukaryota > Viridiplantae > Streptophyta > Magnoliopsida > Poales > Poaceae > Aegilops > Aegilops longissima. Next base: position 44,037 of record JAHIAM010004381.1, on the reverse strand, counting down.
TGACTGGCGGGTGTCTGTCTCTCTCACTTTAGTTGAACCGAGTGTGGCTACGCCCGGTCCTTGCGAAGGTTAAAACAGCACCAACTTGACAAACTATCGTTGTGGTTTTGATGCGTAGGTAAGAACGGTTCTTGCTCAGCCCGTAGCAGCCACGTAAAACTTGCAACAACAAAGTAGAGGACGTCTAACTTGTTTTTGCAGGGCATGTTGTGATGTGATGTGGTCAAGACGTGATGCTATATTTTATTGTATGAGATGATCATGTTTTGTAACCGAGTTATCGGCAATCGGCAGGAGCCATATGGTTGTCGCTTTATTGTATGAAATGCAAAAGCCATGTAATTGCTTTACTTTATCACTAAGCAGTAGCGATAGTCGTAGAAGCAATAGTTGGCGAGACGACAACGATACTACGATGGAGATCAAGGTGTCGCGCCGGTGACGATGGTGATCATGACGGTGCTTCGGCGATGGAGATCACAAGCACAAGATGATGATGACCATATCATATCACTTATATTGATTGCATGTGATGTTTATCCTTTATGCATCTTATATTGCTTTGATTGACGGTAGCATTATAAGATGATCTCTCACTAAAATTATCAAGAAGTGTTCTCCCTGAGTATGCACCGTTGCGAAAGTTCTTCGTGCTGAGACACCACGTGATGATCGGGTGTGATAGGCTCTACGTTCAAATACAACGGGTGCAAAACAGTTGCGCACGCGGAATACTCAGGTTAAACTTGACGAGCCTAGCATATAACAGATATGGCCTCGGAACACGGAGACCGAAAGGTCGAGCGTGAATCATATAGTAGATATGATCAACATAGTGATGTTCACCATTGAAACTACTCCATCTCACGTGATGATCGGACATGGTTTAGTTGATTTGGATCACGTAATCACTTAGATGACTAGAGAGATGTCTGTCTAAGTGGGAGGTTTTAATATGATTAATTAAAACTTAAATTTATCATGAACTTAGTACCTGATAGTATTTTGCTTGTCTATGTTTACTGTAGATAGATGGCTCGTGCTGTTGTTCCGTTGAATTTTAATGCGTTCCTTGAGAAAGCAAAGTTGAAAGATGATGGTAGCAATTACACGGACTGGGTCCGTAACTTGAGGATTATCCTCATTGCTGCACAGAAGAATTACGTCCTGGAAGCACCGCTGGGTGCCAGGCCTGCTGCAGGAGCAACGCCAGAAGTTGTGAACGTCTGGCAGAGCAAAGCTGATGACTACTCGATAGTTCAGTGTGCCATACTTTACGGCTTAGAACCGGGTCTTTAACGACGTTTTGAACGTCATGGAGCATATGAGATGTTCCAGGAGTTGAAGTTAATATTTCAAGCAAATGCCCGGATTGAGAGATATGAAGTCTCCAATAAGTTCTATAGCTGCAAGATGGAGGAGAATAGTTCATCGGTGAACATATACTCAAAATGTCCGGGTATAATAATCACTTGATTCAACTGGGAGTTACTCTTCCGGATGATAGTGTCATTGACAGAATTCTCCAATCACTGCCACCAAGCTACAAGAGCTTCGTGATGAACTATAATATGCAAGGGATGACCAAAACAATTCCGAGCTCTTCGCAATGCTAAAAGCATGGAGGTAGAAATCAAGAAAGAGCATCAAGTGTTGATGGTCAACAAGACCACTAGTTTCAAGAAAAGGGCAAAGGAAAGAAGAAGGAACTTCAAAAGAACAGCAAGCAAGTTGCTGCTCAAGAGAAGAAACCCAAGTCTGGACCTAAGCCTGAAACGAGTGTTTTACTGCAAGCAAACTGGACACTTTGGAAGCGGAACTGCCCCAAGTATTTGGCGGATAAGAAGGATGGCAAGGTGATCAAAGGTATATGTGATAGACATGTTATTGATGTGTACCTTACTAATACTCGCAGTAGTACACAGGTATTTGATACTGGTTCATTGCTAATATTTGCAACTCAAACAGGAACTACGGATTAGCGAAGATTGGCTAAGGACGAGGTGACGATCGCGGCGTGGGAAATGGTTCCAAAGTCGATGTGATCGCGGTCGGCACGCTACCTCTACATCTACCACGGGATTAGTTTTAGACCTAAATAATTGTTATTTGGTGCCAACGTTAAGCATGAACATTATATCTGGATCTTGTTTGATGCGAGACGGTTATTCATTTAAGACAGAGAATAATGGTTGTTCTATTTATATGAATAATATCTTTTATGGTCATGCACCCTTGAAGAGTGGTCTATTTTTATTAAATCTCGATAGTAGTAGTACACATATTCATAGTGTTGAAACCAAAAGATGCAGAGTTGATAATGATAATGCAACTTATTTGTGGCACTGCCGTTTGGGTCATATCGGTGTAAAACGCATGAAGAAACTCCATCTTGATGGGCTTCGGAATCACTTGATTATGAATCACTTGGTACTTAAGAACCGTGCCTCATGGGCAAGATGACTAAAACGCCGTTCTCGGAACTATGGAGCGAGCAACTGATTTGTTGGAAATCATACATACTGATGTTTGTGGTCCAATGAATGTTGAGGCACGCGGCGGGTATCGTTATTTTCTCACCTTCACAGATGATTTGAGCAGATATGGGTATATCTACTTAATGAAACACAAATCTGAAACATTTGAAAAGTTCAAAGAATTTCAGAGTGAAGTGGAAAATCATCGTAACAAGAAAATAAAATTTCTACGATCGGATCATGGAGGAGAATATTTGAGTTCTGAGTTTGGTTTACATTTGAAACAATGTGGAATAGTTTAGCAACTCACGCCACCCGAACACCACAGAGAAATGGTGTGTCCAAACGTCAGAATCGTACTTTACTTGATATGGTGCGATCTATGATGTCTCTTACTGATTTACCGCTATCGTTTTGGGGATATGCTTTAGAGACGGCCGCATTCACGTTAAATAGGGCACCATCTAAGTCCGTTGAGACGACACCGTATGAACTGTGGTTTGGTAAGAAACCAAAGTTGTCGTTTCTTAAAGTTTGGGGCTGCGATGCTTATGTGAAGAAACTTCAACCAGATAAGCTCGAACCCAAATCGGAGAAATGTGTCTTCATAGGATACCCAAAGGAGACTGTTGGGTACACCTTCTATCACAGATCTGAAGGCAAAGTTTTCGTTGCTAAATTCGGATCCTTTCTAGAGAAGGAGTTTCTCTCGAAAGAAGTGAGTGGGAGGAAAGTAGAACTTGATGAGATAACTGTATCTGCTCCCTTATTGGAAGGTAGTTCATCACAAGAAACGGTTCCTGTGACAACTACACCAATTAGTGAGGAAACTAATGATGATGATCATGAAGCTTGGATCAAGTTACTACTGAACTTCAGAGGTCAACCAGAGTAAAATACGCACCAGTGAGTGGTACGGTAATCCTATTCGGAAGTCATGTTACTTGACCATGGCGAACCTACAAACTATGAAGAAGCGATGGTGAGCCCAGATTCCGCGAAATAGCTGGAAGCCATGAAATCTGAGATGGGATCCATGTATGAGAACAAAGTATGGACTTTGGTAGACTTGCCCGATGATCGGCAAGCTATTGAGAATAAATGGATCTTTAAGAAGAAGACTGACGCCGATGGTAATATAACTGTCTACAAAGCTCGACTTGTTGCAAAAGGTTTTCGACAAGTTCAAGGGGTTGACTACGATGAGACTTTCTCACCCGTAGCGATGCTTAAGTCTGTCCGAATCATGTTAGCAGTTGCCGCATTTTATGATTATGAAATTTGGCAAATGGATGTAAAAACTGCATTCTTGAATGGATTTCTAGAAGAAGAGTTGTATATGATGCAACCAGAAGGTTTTGTTGATCCAAAGGGTGCTAACAAAGTGTGCAAGCTCCAACGATCAATTTATGGTCAGTGCAAGCCTCTCGGAGTTGGAATAAACGCTTTGATAGTGTGATCAAAGCATATGGTTTTATATGACTTTTGGAGAAGCTCAGTATTTACAAGAAAGTGAGTGGGAGCTCAGAGCATTTCTGATATTATATGTGGACGACATATTGTTGATTGGAAATGATATAGAATTTCTGGATAGCATAAAAGGATACTTGAATAAAAGTTTTCAATGAAAGACCTCGGTGAAGCTGCTTACATATTGGGCATCAAGATCTATAGAGATAGATCAAGACGCTTAATTGGACTTTCACAAAGCACATACCTTGATAAAGTTTTGAAGAAATTCAAAATGGATCAGGCAAAGAAAGGTTTTTTACCTGTATTACAAGGTGTAAGATTGAGTCGACTCAATGCCCGACCACAGCAGAAGATAGAGAGAAATGAAAGATGTTCCTATGCTTCAGCCATAGGCTCTATCATGTATGCAATGCTGTGTACCAGACCGACGTATGCTTAGCTGTAAGCTTGGCAGGAAGGTACCAAAGTAATCCAGGAGTGGATCATCGGACAGCGGTCAAGAACATCCTGAAATACCGAAAAGGACTAAGGATATGTTTCTCGATATGGAGGTGACAAAGAGCTAGTCGTAAATGGTTACGCTAATGCAAGCTTTGACACTGATCCGGACGATTCTAAATCGCAAACCGGATACGTATTTTTATTAATCGGTGGAGCTGTCAGTTGGTGCAGTTCTAAGCAAAGCGTCGTGGCGGGATCTACATGTGAAGCGGAGTACATAGCTGCTTCGGAAGCAGCAAATGAAGGAGTCTGGATGAAAGAGTTCATTTCCGATCTAGGTGTCATACCTAGTGCATCGGGACCAATGAAGATCTTCTGTGATAATACTGGTGCAATTGCATTGGCAAAGGAATCCAGATTTCACAAGAGGACCAAACATATCAAAAGACGCTTCAATTCCATTCGGGACCAAGTCCAAGTGGGAGACATAGAGATTTGCAAAATACATACGGATCTGAATGTTGCAGACCCGTTGACTAAGCCTCTTCCACGAGCAAAACATGATCAGCACCAAGACTCCATGGGTGTTAGAATCATTACTGTGTAATCTAGATTATTGACTCTAGTGCAAGTGGGAGACTGAAGGAAATATGCCCTAGAGGCAATAATAAAGCTATGATTTATTTCCTTATATCATGATAAATGTTTATTATTCATGCTAGAATTGTATTAACCGGAAACATAATACATGTGTGAATACATAGACAAACAGATAGTCACTAGTATGCCTCTACAAGACTAGCTCATTGATCAAGATGGTTATGTTTCCTAACCATAGACATGTGTTGTCATTTGATTAATGGGATCACATCATTAGGAGAATGATGTGATTGACATGACCCATTTCGTTAGCTTAGCACTTGATCGCTTAGTATGTTGCTTATGCTTTCTTCATGACCTATACATGTTCCTGTAACTATGAGATTATGCAACTCCGTTTACGGAGGAACACTTTGGTACTACCAAACGTCACAACGTAATCGGGTGATTATAAAGGAGTACTACAGGTGTCTCCAAAGGTACTTGTTGGGTTGGCGATTTGAGATTAGGTTTTGTCACTCCGATTGTCGGAGAGGTATCTCTGGCCTTCTCGGTGATACACATCACATAAGCCTTGCAAGCATTACAACTAATGAGTTAGTTGTGAGATGATGTATTACGGAACGAGTAAAGAGACTTACCAAGAATTGAGATTGAACTAGGTATTGGATACCGACGATCGAATCTCGGGTAAGTAACATACCGATGACAAAAGGAACAACGATATCGTTATGCGGTTTGACCGATAAAGATCTTCGTAGAATATGTAGGAACCAATATGGGCATCCAGGTTCCGCTATTGGTTATTGACCGAGAATGGTTCTAAGTCATGTCTACATAGTTCTCGAACCCGTAGGGTCCGCACGCTTAACGCTTCGATGACAGTTCATTATGAGTTTATAAGTTTTGATGTACCAAGGTTGTTCGAGTCCCGGATGTGATCACGGACATGACGAGGAGTCTCGAAATGGTCGAGACATAAAGATTGATATATTGAAGCCTACATTTGGACATCGGAAATGTTCCGAGTGAAATCGAATTTATCGGAGTACCGGAGGTTACCGAACCCCCGGAACTATATGGGCCATAGTGGGCCTTGGTGGAAAGGAGAAAGGGCCAGCCCTAGGTGGTCGCGCCTCCCCTTCCCTAGTCCTACTAGGACTAGGAAAGGTGGGCCGCCCCTCTCTCTTTCCCCTCCGTGAATCCTATTCCAACTAGGATTGAGGGGAATCCTACTCCCGGAGGAGTAGGACTCCTGGCGCGCCTCCTCTTGGCCGGCCGCCCCTCCCCTTGGCTCCTTTATATACGGGGCGGGGACACCCTAGAACACACAAGTTGATCTACGGATCGTTCCTTAGCCGTGTGCGGTGCCCCCTCCACCATATTCCACTTCGTCATATCGTCATGAGCTTAGGCGAAGCCCCGCGCCGGAGAAGTCATATCATCGCGAGCTTAGGCGAAGCCCCGCGCCGGTGGAGCATCATCATCGCCACCACGCCGTCGGTTGACGGAACTCATCCCGACACTTTGCTGGATCGAGTCCGGGATCGCCATCGAGCTGAACGTGTGCAGAACTCGGAGGTGCCGTCGCTCGGTGCTTGGATCGGTCGGATCGTCAAGACGTCGACTACATCAACCGCGTTGTTAAAACGCCCGCTTTCGGTCTCACGAGGGTACGTGGACAGACACTCTCCCCTCTCGTTGCTATGCCATCACCATGGTCTTGCGTGTGCGTAGGAAATTTTTTGAAATTACTACGTTCCCCAACAATCAAATTCACGACCGTTATCACATTGAATAAATCGAATTGGCAAGCCAAAGTGTGTGATTACATATTGTCGAAAATTGAGAAAGACTGCAGGTACTTCAGATTTAGCGCGAAGAGGAAAGGTCCAAGTATAGTGAGAATAATCATCCAAGATCACAAGATAATATTTATAACCAGAAACACTAGGGACTGGAGAGGTCCATAAATCACAGTGAAGTAACTCAAAAGGAAAAGTACTAATGGTAGTAGAGGTTCCAAAAGGTAATCTAACATGTTTGCCACATTGACATGCATTACAGAGAGAGGATTATGAGGACTGCTAGAACTAGGATACAAAATTCTTGGAGTAAAGACGTCAAAGTGTTTTTGCTGGGGTGACCGAGACGACGATGCCATAGATCAACAGAGGCGAGCATGGCACGAGAGGTGGATGTGGGCGCGCCATGAAGAGGATAAAGATCGCCCGTGCTATTGTACCGAGCGAGGAGTGCCTCCGTTGTCAGATCCTTCACGGACAAATCAAAAGGGTCAAAGGCCAGGATAACTTTGTTGTCAATGCAAAATTGTCTAACAGAGATAAGATTTTTGATGATGGAAGGGACCAGAAGAATATTGCGTAGAAAAAAATTGGCATGAGAGGAAGGGATGTAAGAGTGACCAGTGCATGAAACAGGGATGGTGGAGCCATCGCCAATGGTGATAGTGGAAAAAGCAGAAGGAAAACAAGCTGACAATAAATTCATATTTGAAGACATACACATTGATGCACCAGAATCGAAAATCCAATCCGTACCTGCGTCATTGAGGACAAAATTGTTCATGGCGTTGATGAAGGCGGCTTGGTCCCAAGCCGGCTGTTGGGGAGGAGCAGAGGGGCCAGGAACTTGCATGTTGACGTAGGGGATAGCGGATGGGTAGTATGCGATTGGGGCCTGCATGTTGCCGTAGAAGGCCAGCATGGTGTTGTAGGGCGACGGTGGTCCTGGCGTGCTGGTAGGCGGAGTAGGAGTGGTGGTGTAGACGTGCGCCGGCGGCCTGGGTCCAAGGAGTCCCGGAGAGCCTGTGGCTGGACGAAGACCGGGGCTCCATGTGCCCGTGTACGCAGGAGGGGCACCATACGGCGAGGGGGCCGACCATGGCATCGACCAAGCCTGGACGAGGACAGTCCAAGGATCATGCTGAGGAGGCCATGGCGGCGGAGCTGGTGGCGCGGGAGCGGTGGATGATGAGGCTGGTGCAGGTCCGGCAGGACGAGATGCAGGAGGCCGGTAGACGGGATTCTTGCCCTTGTAGTTGGGACTCGGGCGCCAGCCTGATGGTGGTGTTGACGCCACGGCAGCCACAACAAGAGTTGGAGGGGCGGTCGGTTGCCGCGGCAGCCCAGGCGTGGGAGCTGCAGAAGAGGGCGCGGCAGCATGAAACACCTGCGGCGCCTGCTGCGCCTTGCGAGCCTGGTTCTTCTCTCTTGCCGGAGGATCGAGCAGACTTCCTTGAAGGTGGGTACGGCTTGAGCATGGGGATGAAGGACTGCTGCTTCTCGAATTGATCGCCGAGACCTTGGAGGAGGGCGTTGATGAGAGTGCGATCCTCGACGTGATCATCAAGTTCACGGAGTTCATCGCCAATAGCCTTGATTCGCTGGCAGAAGATGGAGACTGGGACATCTCCCTGCATGGTTGTGCGTAGCTCGGTGTTGAGCGCGTTGATTCGCGCGTCGGAGTTGTCCTGAAACAGCTGTTGAAGGGAAGCCCAGAGATCGGCGGCGGTGGCGTCATCGTCGGACACCAGATTGAAAAGCTCCGTGGAGATGCGTGTGTAAATCCACTGGATGATGGCGAGATCATCTTTCACCCAGCGAGGATCAGCGGGCTGTGGCGGGTAGGAGGGATCAATGTGGTGGCGTAGGCCGCAGCGCCCGAGATGGATGATGAAGAGGTGGCGCCAATGGTAGTAGTTGTGGATGCCGAGGTCCAATGAGATTGGTATGAAGGGAGAGACGTCGACAATGGTGTCGGCTAGGGAGAACATAGGGTTTGGAGGGGGAGGTGTTTGGGTAGTTGTAGAGGAGGAGGTAAGGGGTGGGGCACCGGCGGCGCGGAACTCGGCCAGGGAGAAGAGGGGCCGAATCGGCCGGGGCGGCGGCGCGGGTGGCCTCAAGTGCTGTTTATATAGATTACAAAGCTTGGGATCCAAGACTAGACTAATAGAGATAGATTATAATACGAATAGACTTATACTCTAAGAGTTCGTGCGACAAAAACATCACCGTGGCCACTGTGTGCACTTGTGTCTTCTCCTTCTTCCTCCTTTCTACTTCGGTTCGTGGCCAGAGCAAGGAGCAGAGAGAGGTAGAGAGAGCTAGGGCTAGGCAGTGGCAACAACATGTAGCAAATTATGGTAGAACTGGTGGTAGTATCGCTTGTTGGTTGCACCACACACCAGATTGTACATCTTGGCTAGAAGACTATATATAAATCTGTCCCTGGGAAATAAAACTCGTTGTTACCCTTTAAAAAAACAGACCAGGCAATTGTCGTCCATGATGCAACTTGGTCTAGTTAGTACAAAACCATGTTGACACTGGGAGCACAAATTTAGAAAGGATCTTACAAAAATATCAAGAGAGCATTTCTCCTTGCCCATGCCATGTTTGGTTTGGGACGACCACCATATGTGGGCAGCCCATGCCATGTTTGGTTTGTTAGAAAAATGGCACAGAGGCAATCATGGAGATGATCCAGTTCATTTCCATTTGGGAATTATCGTCTATTGTCCTTAAATATTACTATCTTGACATAGATTGGTGCATACGTGATTTGTTTGTGAAACTCTATGGTGTATGGTGCAACTCCAGTTGTCCCTAGTCCTCGAGGGTATGGAGCACATAACAAAAGACTAGTATATCTACCGGTTGTTACCATGTTTTCACAAGTCACGGATATAGAGATATCAACCTAATAGATCTCTGTATCGAGTTGGTAGAACTTCTGGTTGGACAAACAGACCTCGAGACGCATCTTGATGCAATCCAAATGGTATTTTAGTGTCTATTGGATGTCTTCTTTTACCTCATGCCATTCGGTCATCGTACATCACACCAATTCACGTATCCAACAATTTGCACAGCCTCAATCTTGTCACGATTGTATCACCAATGATGTGGCAGAAACCATCTCCATCATTGTCATCGATGCACATCTTATGTACATAGGATACCGAGAGACACATGATATTTCTTTTACGGAACCATGGCAGTTCTTCTTTTAGTTTAGTACCACCTGTTGAAAGGATGGAGGGGTACGCGTGATGCTGTACTGGGTAAGTGTGAACACACGTGTTACATAAATTGAATGCTTAAGATGTATCTGATTTGCATAGTTATATAGACTGGATGCTTAAAATAGTTTTAATGACCTGGATTCATGTGGTGGCCAAGAAGATTTAGAATTTATAAAGTAATAGATAATATATAATGATAATTAATATATTAATAGAAAATAGATAACAGATAGACAGATAAGATATAGGGATGCAAGCTGACGGTGCGCGGACATGCAGATGTCATCCGCTTGCATCATAGATAGATGATAGATTTGGTATTCTGGATATAGTTTTTTTGCGGGGAATAAACTTGATCAAAGTTTTCATACCTTGAAATAAAATAAAGCTTATAAAATATAAAACATACCTAGGCGCAGCCACAAGGCGAACGAGTCACTGGGCCGTGGCACCACCTCGCCCTCTCTAGGCAGGTCCACCACCACGCGATTTGTGAACTAGCATGGCGCCATGGGCCGGTGATGCTCCTCCCGCTTGTGGTGCCGTCCCGGGAGGGTGCCTGTGAGCTGATGAAGACCCACGACTTGGCGTTTGCGACGCGGCCCCTGAATGCCACCATGCGTGTTCTCACCGACAGCGGCTAGGACATTGTGTTCGCGGTCAAATCTGCCGGACGTATAGCATAACTATGGTCGGTGACGGCGCGTGTGCAAGGAGCTGGGCATGTGTTTGTTTTTTAGTTTAGTAGCACACAACTGTTGAGAGGATACTGAGATACACATGATGAGTCTTTTAAGGAACCATCAGAGTTCTTCTTTTAGTTTAGCACCACGTCTGAAAGGATGGAGGGGTATGTGTGATGCTGGGTAAGTGTGAACACATGCGTTACATAAATTGAATGCTTAAGATAAATCTGATTTGCACAATTATAAAGATTGGATGCTTAAAATAATTTTAATGACGTGGATTCATGTGGTGGCTTCAAGAAGATCTAGAATTAATAAAGTTATACATAATGTATAATGATAATTAATATGTAGATAGAAAATAGATAGTAAGTAGAAAGACAGACAGACAGACAGATAAATAGATAGATATAGGGATGCAAGCGGTTGGTCGTGGACATCCGGACGCCGTCTGCTTGCATCACAAGATATAGATAGATAGATAGATAGATAGATAGATAGATAGATAGATTTGGTATTCTTGGTGTAGCTAATCTTTTTTTTGCGTTGCTAGATATAGTCCTTTTTAATAAACTTGATCAAAGTTTCCATACCTTGAATTAAAATAAAACTCATTAAATATGAAATATATACATATTTAGTAATATAAGACTTACATGCTCTATAAAAGCAAACATGCAACCCCGCAATTCGCAATCAGTCATGCAATTAGAGCACACACAGCTAGCATGCAAATGGAGATCATATACCTCGGCGTAGCTATTGTGTCCATGTCCATTGTGCTTTTTACTAGGTGCAGCCGCAAGGCGAACGAGCCGCCAGGGCCGTGGCAGCTGCCTGTGATCGGCAGCCTGCACCACCTCGCCTTCTCCGGGAAGCTCCCCACCTCGCGATGTGTGAGCTAGCGCGCGCCATGGGCCGGTGATGTTCCTCCGGCTCGGCGAGGTGCCCACGCTGGTGGTGTCGTCCCGGGAGGGTGCCCGCGAGCTGATGAAGACCCACGACTTGGCGTTCGCGACGCGGCCCCTGAACGCCACCATGCGGGTGCTCACCGATGGCGGCCGGGACATCGTGTTCGCGCCGTACGGTGAGTACTGGCGCCAGCTCAGGAAGATTGCCGTCTCGGAGCTGCTTTCAGCGCCACGCATCCTGTCTTTCCGTGTCGTCCGTGAGGAGGAGGTCGCCCATGCTCCGCGATATCGCCCAGGCAGCGGCTGCCGCGCGTCCCCATGGAACTGCGCGCTCATATCTTCACTCGTCACCGATATCACAGCCCGCACCGTCATGGGTGACCGCCAGTTCAAGGAGCGTGCCATGTTCCTCGGCGCACTCGACCAGTCCGCGAAGCTCGCAGCGGGGTTCAACCCACCGGATCTGTGGCCATCGTCCAGGCTTATTGGCTTTCTCAGCGGGGCCTTGCGCCGTGCTAAGGAGTGCTGTGATACTGGAAACATCGTTTTCGACGCCATCATCTATGGGAGGACCATGGCAGGCCAGAAGGAGCACAACTTGCTCGATGGTCTTCTAAGCATGCAGAAAGAGGGCAGGATCGACATGGACGCCGTTAGATCAGTCGTCTTGGTAAGTACTACTCCCACGTCCCATAATATAAGAGCATTTTTCAGGGAGTATGACTTACTACTCTACTTACTTACTTCAGTTACCTGTCTTAATAAGTTTCATAGTTTTAAATAGCGCGCTATCTTTGCCCTATAGCACCCATTTAATGTGTTATGACGCTTCTGCCCTATTTCCCATAGCTAGCCCGTTGTTTAAAACTTGATAAATTTACAAGAATAGTCCAACTATAGTCCATCAAGAAAAGTGCAACCTAATTTGACCTTTTCACCTTATTTCACATTTAGAAAATCTCGGTTGCTTGAAAGTTAGCAATACCTGTTTTTTAGACAATGGAAAAGCTCTCCTCTTCATGGTCCCTCAAAACTATCGTCGCAATATAATTTTCTGAGTGACTCTTCACAATGTTTGCATGAGCGGCAGGAAGTATTCAGCGTTGGCAATGACACGACAGCGACGACGCTGGAGTGGGCGATCACAGAGCTGGTCAGGAACCCTAAAGTGATGGAGAAGGCGACAACCGAGGTCAGGCAAGCCTTCGAGGCCCGCGGCACCGTGGCAGAGCATGCCCTCGGCAAGCTCCCCTACATGCACCTCGTTATCCGGGAGACATTGCGGCTGCACACGCCCGTGCTGCTGCTCCTCCCGCGGCAGTGTCAGGAGCCATGCCAGGTGCTCGGTTACGACGTGCCGCGGGGCACACAGGTGCTAGTGAATGTCTGGGCACTGGCCCATGACGAGCGCTACTGGCCCGACGCGCCCGACGAGTTTCGGCCCGAGCGATTTGAGGGCGAGGCGGCTTTGGTGGACTTCAAGGGCACCGACTTCTCCTTCCTTCCATTTGGCGCTGGCCGGAGGATGTGCCCAGGGATAGGGTTTGGTCTCGCCAACATCGAGCTCGCCCTCGCAAGCCTGCTATTCCACTTTGACTGGGAGGGTCCACCACCGGCTGAGATTGACATGGCCGAGGAGTTTGGTCTGACGGTGCGGCGGAAGGCCGACCTCGTGCTGTGCCCTGTCCTTCGGGTGCTCGTCCCCGTAGTCTTGTCAGAAGGCAACCATGATCGTTAGTGCACGACGTGTGTCTGCTCAAATTGGTGTCGTATGAGCCTGCGCGCGCGCGCGTGTGCGTGTGTGTGTCTGCGAAATCTCTCAAATTGTTGTTGCATGTTTGTAGACTTGGTCAAACTCGGAATTGTTACGTTTTGCAAGCCATGGGGGCATACTTGGGGTAATGTAGTCAACTCGCAGCTGATACATATTGTGGGATGTACATTGTTTCCAATCACTCCACCCCAAAATGTGAGTAGTATTTTGAGGAAAACAATGTGAGTAGTATTCTGAGGAAAACAATCACTAGTGGAAAAACAGGCTTTCCGTCCAGCCCATAAGTCGCGAAGCTGTAGGAACCGCGACTAATGGGACCTTTAGTCGCGGTTCTGGAGGTGAACCGCGACCAAAGGCCTGGGCCCTGGGCGCTCGGTGGCCAGCTGGTGCACGTGAGGGCTTTAGTCGCTGCTGGCCAGGCCAACCGCGACTAAAGGCCTTCGGCATTTTAGTCGCGATTGGCCTGGCCAACCGCGACTAAAGCCCTCCCCTATATATACCCATCCAGCAGCCAACACTTAGCCATTTGGAGCCATTCTCTTCACAAGTGGGTGTAGGTTTGCTTTTGGTTCCTCTTATGCACATAAGGTGTTTGATGAAATGCCCCAAGAGCATGAAACAAACATGACATGAAGTGTTGGAGCCACACTCTTCGATCGCGGTTAGCAACTTGATGAACCTTTGATGTGTCAATATGCATGTGTGTGTAGTTCATAACAAATGCATGATGGTTAATTATATATTTTATATTATAATAATGCAGATGAATCGGCAATGGATGTACGGTAACCGACTCTCCGCGAGTTCACTACGGGTTTGAAAGATTTCCTCGTAGTGGCTAATGCGAACAAGCGGGGGGGTTTTGTTATCTGTCCATGTGTTATCTGTAAGAATGAGAAGGGTTACTCTTCCTCAAGAGTTGTTCACATGCATCTGCTTCAGAAGGGTTTCATGCCAAGCTATAATTGTTGGACCAAGCATGGAGAAAGAGGGTTATAATGGAAGAAGATGAAGAAGGGATGATTTCATCGATGAAAGCTATCTTGCTCATTTCGGTGATACTTTCATGGAGGATGCTGAAGGTGAAGGGAAGGTGAAGAAGAGGCACGTGATGATCCGCTGATGATCTTGGTCGGACCATTGCTGATGCACGGAGACGCTGCGAAACTGAAAAGGAGAGGAGAATTTGGATCGCATGTTAGAGGATCACAGAAAGGCGCTGTACCCGGATGCGATGATGGTCTGAAAAGCTGGGCTGCACAATGGATTTGCTGAAATGGAAGGCAGAGGCAGGTGTAGCTGACTCGGCATTTGAAAACTTGCTGAAAATGTTGAAGAATATGTTTCAAAGGATAACGAGTTGCCCGCCAAGACGCACTGAAGCAAAGAAGGTTGTCTGCCCTCTAGGTTTAGAGGTTCGAAGATACATGCATGCATCAACGATCGCATCCTCTACCGCGTGAATACGAGAATTTGAATGAATGCCCGGTATGCACTGCATTATGTTATAAGATCGAGTCGATGACCCCGGTGACGATGTTGAGGGCCAGAAACCCAGGAAGAGGGTTCCCGCCAAGGTGATGTGGTATGCTCCTATAATACCACGGTTGAAACGTCTGTTCATGAACAAAAAGCATGCCAAGTTGTTGCGATGGCACAAAGAGAAACGTAAGTCGGACGGGGAGTTGAGACACACCGCAGATGGAACGCAATGGAGAAAGATCGACGATGGTTCACAGATTTTGCAGCTGACGCAAGGAACATAAGATTTGCTCTAAGCACGGATGGCATGAATCCTTTTGGCGAGCGAGCTCCAGCCATAGCACCTGGCCCGTGACTCTATGCATCTACAACCTTCCTCCTTGGTTGTGCATGAAGCGGAAGTTCATTATGATGCCAGTGCTCATCCAAGGTCCGGCAACCCGCAACGACATCGATGTGTACCTAAGGCCATTAGTTGATGAACTTTACAGCTGTGGGTGGTGTCCGTGTGGGGATGAGCACAAACAAGAGGAATTTGACCTCGACGTTGCTTTTCGTAACCATCAACGATTGGCCTGCTCTTAGTAACCTTCGGGACTGTCAAATAAGGGATACAATGCATGCACGCACTGCTTACATGAGACTGAAAGTGTACATTTGCCAAATTGTAAGAAGAACGGTACCTTGGGCATCGCCGATTTCTTCCAAAACTCATCCAAGAAGAAAGAAAGGCAAGCATTACAACGGCAAGGCAGATCACCGGCGAAGCTCGCGGAACGACCGGTGCTGAGGTATTTGATATGGTCAAGGATTTGAAAGTCATCTTTGGAAAGGGTCCCGCGGACAATCAGTTCGAAGGGAGCTGACGGGCACGCAGCCATGTGGAAGAAGAAATCTATATTCGGGAGCTAGAATATTGGAAAATCCTAGAAGTCCGCTCTGCAATCGACGTGATGCACGTTACGAAGAATATTTGCGTGAACCTCCTAAGCTTCTTGGGCGTGTATGGGAAGACAAATGATACAAAGGAAGCACGGCAGACCAGCAACGTTTGAAAGACCACGATGACCGCATCCGAATGGTTTCAAGGTCGTGCCAGCTACGCCCGACCAAAGAAGAGAAGGTCATCTTTTTGAATGCCCGAGCAGTATGAAGGTCCCGCCTGGATTCTCGCCCAATATAAAGGGAATAATAAACATGGCGGAGAAAAGTTCCAAAACCTGAAGTCTCACGACTGCCACGTGATTATGACGCAATTGCTTCCGATTGCTTTGAGGGGCTCTGCCGGAAAATGTTCGATTAGCCATTGTGAAGCTATGTGCATTCCTCAATGCAATCTCTCGAAGGTAATCAATCCAAGTTCTACCACGGTTACTGAACGATGTGATCCAATGTCTTGTCAGTTTGAGTTGGTGTTCCCGCCATCCTTCTTCAATATTATGACGCACCTCCTGGTTCACCTAGTCGAAGAGATTTCCGTTCTCGGTCCTGTATTTCTACACAATATGTTCCCCTTCGGAGGTTCATGGGAGTATTAAAGAAATATGTTCCGTAACCGTGCTAGGCCAGAAGGAAGCATCGCCAAGGGCTATGGAAATGAGGAGGTAATTGAGTTTTGTGTTGACTTTGTTCCTGACCTTAAGCCGATTGGTCTTCCTCGATCGCGGCACGAGGGGAGACTAAGTGGAAAAGGCACGATCGGAAGGAAATCAACGATATGTATGGACGGCCATTCTCTGACTGAAGCACACCACACTGTGCTGACCAATTCCAGCTTGGTGGCTCCGTACTTTGAGAAACACAAGAATATTTTACGCTCGGACAACCCGGGAAGCTGAATCCTGGATTAGGAAGGCCCACATGGAGACTTTCGGCAGTTGGTTGAGAAAACATTTAATGAATGACAATGATGTTGTAGATCAGCTGTACATGTTGGCCAAGACACCATCTTCGACTATAACGACTTTCCAAGGGTACGAGATAAATGGGAATACATTTTACACGATCGCCCAAGATAAAAAGAGCACCAACCAAAACAGTGGTGTCCGCTTTGATGCAGCAACCGAGAATGGGCAAAAGGTCACATATTATGGTTACATAGAGGAGATATGGGAACTTGACTATGGACCCTCCTTTAAGGTCCCTTTGTTCCGGTGCAAATGGTTCAAGCTAACAGGAGGTGGGGTAAAGGTGGACCAGCAATACGGAATGACAATGGTGGATTTCAACAATCTTGGTTACCTTGACGAACCATTCGTCCTAGCGAAAGATGTCGCTCAGGTTTTCTATGTGAAGGACATGAGTAGCAAACCGAGGAAACGGAAAGATAAGAAAACGATCAGACATCATGCGATGATTCAAAGCGCCACATTGTTCTTTCAGGAAAAGAAACATCGTGGGAGTGGAGGACAAGATGACATGTCGGAAGATTATAATATGTTTGCTGAAATTCCGCCTTCAAAGTGAACACCGACCCAAGCATTAAGTTAAATGATGAGGATGCTCCATGGATACGGCACAATCGTAAGCAAGCAGGGACACAAGGGAAGAATTGATGTAATAATTTATTGTACCAAACTTTGTATTTGGTCGATGAACTGAATGATGTATCAAACCTTTGTCAAACCTTCAAGGATTAGTTTTATTTTCTGATTTTTCGATATATAATTGTATTTTTAAGATTTTAAAATGAATTAGTTTTATTTTTCTGATTTTAAAAGGAAAAGGAAGAAGAAGAAAGAAGGAAAAGGAAAAAAACAGAAGAAAAAACAGAAGAAAAAGGAAAAACAGAAGAAAAAAACAAATGTAAGAAAAAAGGAAAAACAGAAGAAAAAACAAACAGAAGAAAAACATAAGAAAAAAACAAACAGAAGAAAAACAGAAGAAAAAAGGAAAAGGAAGAAAGGAAGAAAAAAGAAGAAAAAACAAGAAAAGGAAGAAACAAACAGAAGAAAAAAAAAAGAAAAAAAAGAAGAAAAAACAGAAGAAAAACAAGAATTTAAAATGAATTAGTTTTATTTTCTGATTTTTTGATATATAATTGTATTTTAAGATTTTAATAACATAAATAAATAAGTAATTGGAAACTTTAATTGCAAAAATAATTATCATAAAGTAAAATAAATAAGTAACTAGAAACAAAATAAAATAAAATAAATAAGTTTTTGTTGTAAGTAGAAACAAAACAAAATAAATAAAGCAAAATGAAAACAAAAACAGGCAAAAATAAAAATATGCCACCCATCGGGCCACCACGGCCTGAATACGACTAGAAACCCATTAATGGGCCAGATTCAGCCCGCAGAAGGCCCAATAGGCCCACAGCACAGAGTAATGTAATAGGCCCGTAGCTCTGCATTTGAGAGGAGCTCGAAGTGGTGGCGCAGCAGCCGCTTATAAACCACTGCCGATGCCTCTCGGCTAGCGAGTGGGACTAAACATCCCACCGCACCGCGCCAGCCCAAAGACAGCCCTTTAGTCGCGGTGGGGGAGGCGGGCAGCGACTAAAGGTACCCTTTAGTCGCGCCCGCCTCCCCAGCCATTCGATTAAAGGTTCTTTCAGGAACGGAAGGTGGCAAAACACTTTAGTCGCTGGCCGGGGAGGCGGATCGCGACTAAAAATACCTTTAGTCGCGGTCCGCCTCCCGGCCGCGACTAAAGGTTCGTCTATAACATGCACTTAGCAGTTTGCCCCCATTCGCCTCTCTCTTGACGCTTGAGCGCTGCCCGACGCCGATCGACGCTTGAAGCGCTGCCCGACGCCGACCGACGCCGACGCTGAAGCCTGCGCGCCGCCGCTCCCGTCCCGATGGCGCCGCCGCCCGTCCCGATGTCGCCGCCGCCGCCCCTGCGCCCTTGCCGCCGCCCGCCGCCCGATCGCCCCGCCCTGCGCCCTTGCCCTTGCCCGCCGCCGCCGCCGCCCGCCCACACACCGCCCTGCCGCCCTTGCACGCCGCCGCCGCCGCCCGCCGCCGCCAGCAACGCCTGCCCCCCTCCCTTGCCAAGAGAAAAAAAACAAAAACAAAAAAGGAAAAACAAAAACAACAGAACCGCCAAAGAAAAACAAAAGGAAAAATGAAGAAGAAGAAAGAAGAAGAAAGAAGAAAGAAAGGAAAAAGGAAGAAGAAGAAAGAAAAGAAAAGGAAAAGGAAGAAGAAGAAAGAAAAGAAAAGGAAAAGGAAGAAGAAGAAAGAAGAAGAAAGGAAAAGGAAGAAGAAGAAAGAAAAGAAAAGGAAAAGGAAGAAGAAGAAAGAAGAAGAAAGAAGAAGAAAGGAAAAGGAAGAAGAAGAAAGAAAAGAAAAGGAAAAGGAAGAAGAAGAAAGAAGAAGAAAGAAGAAGAAAGGAAAAGGAAGAAGAAGAAAGAAAAGAAAAGGAAAAGGAAGAAGAAGAAAAGGAAAAGGAAAAGGAATTTTTTCTTTTTTTTTTTTTTGTTCTTTTATTTTAACTAGTTTTAGTTTAACAAGAACGGTAAATAACTTAAAACCCTAAACCCCAAAAACAAAAACAACAGAAAACCGGTCAAAGAAAAACAAAAGGAAAAGGAAGAAGAAGAAAGAAGAAGAAAGAAGAAGAAAGGAAAAGGAAGAAGAAGAAAGAAAAGAAAAGGAAAAGGAAGAAGAAGAAAAAGAAAAAGGAAAAGGAATTTTTTTTTTTTTTGTTCTTTAATTTTAACTAGTTTTAGTTTAACAAAACGGTAAACAACTTAAAACCCTAAACCCCAAAAACAAAAACAACAGAAAACCGCCAAAGAAAACCGCCAACTTAAAACCCTAAACCCTAAACCCCGCCTGCCTTGCGCTCTATCATGACACCTCTCCCACCCTTCTCGCCTCCTTTTGCCACCGCCTTTCGCCACCGCCACCGCCACCGCCCCTTCTTCACTTAATTAATTTGTTTTTACTACATGTTTTCAGGATCGACATAATGTCGGACGATAGAGCTGACCCGATTATGGACAACTATGATCCGGACGGTGAAGCACATATGTTCGGCATCATAAACGGCGATATTCAATATGTGCCGACCGGAGAAGAAGAAGATGATATCTCTTCTTATCTGAACCTTGACGGTGAAGATGAAGGGCGCCACAAGAAGATGATGTCAAGAAACGCCGATAAACGATTTATCTTCAAATGGAAGTAGCAACCACCTCCGCGCCGAGGTATATATATACATTGAGCCTCGGTGATACAAACTAACTGATTTGAATAAATATGTGTGTACTAACGCGCGCGACTCTCTTTCTTATTTTAGCCCTCGGCCGGATCGTCAAAACAATCGAGTACGTCGTCAAAGCGTGGCGCAACCAGGACGATGAAACCAGGAGAAACATGCACCATCCAGGTTGTCGACTTTGCAACCGGCAGGCCGCTGGAGCCCCGCAAGAACGCCACCAAGTTTATCAGCCAATGCGGAGCCATTGTTAGAGACAACGTCTCGATCACCGTCCAGGAGTGGAATGAGCCAAAGAAGGCACGAATTGATGGTTTCACTTTTGTCGATAAGAGAACAAAAAGATTGCTTGACGAAGCTTATGGAACATTTCGCTTCTACCTCCGAATACAACAAATTCGATGAGGAGGGTAACAAGATTGAGGAAAACAAGGAGAGGAGGAGGAAAGTCAAACAGTTCGCTCTTCATAAGATGGCCGACGATTCGGAAATTCAAGCAAAATCTAGCCCGTGACTTTGTCAAGCGAACAAGACTCGGATTTCGAGGACAATATGAGAAACTGAAAGATGATTGGCCAGAATTTGTGAAGCAAAAGAAATCGGAGCAGTTCCTTCAAATATCGAAACAAAATAAGGAAAATGCGGCTAAGAAGGAGTACAATCATGTTATGGGGCCAGGAGGGTATCGCATTTGGGTGCCTAGGTTCGAGAAGATGGAGAACGAGCTGAGGGCGCGAGAATCCGTCCAGTGCGGAGGATGGGACCCAAGGGCCAAAAGCTGGTGGTACGGGCATGGGGGAACGCTCAACCCGGAGACAGGGGAGTGTGTTTACCAGGGCAAATTAATTAAACCCACCCAAGCCCTTATTGACGCAATGAAGGCTGCTCAAGAGGGGAAGATCAAGTTCAACAGAGAGAACGACGCGCTGACAAAAGCCCTCGAAATCCTGAACACGGAGGACGTGTACGAGGCATGGGGCACATTCCGTGGAAAATAGGGTTCCCCCAGAACGATGACCCGTACGGTTACAGAAGCCGTAAGAGAAAGATGGATCGGGAAGCAGATGTTGTGGGGCGGTTGGCATCGGAAATGGAAGTGATGAAGAAAACCATGAGTGTACTAGTAGCCGAAAGAGATTCAGCTCGGTGCAGATGAAGATCATCCAGCGGATCTCGGAAGCCAGCAGCGTAGAAGCAGCGTGGCTTCCACGGAGGCCCCACCGGCTGGTGTAGATGCACCGACGATCGAAATTACTGCACCGGAGCCTCTGGTGGTCGAAATTACTGCACCGGAGCCTCCTCGCTACCCCGTGGACGATATAAAGGAGATGAAAGAATGTCATCTGTATTATCCTATGGGGAACATATCCATGAAGGTAGCCATCGGCAGTGCTTTACCATGTTTACATGGAGCACTCCACCACAACAACCCCATTAAAGATGGCTATGCTCGTGTCACGGTGGAGGACATAGTCAAAGGGTTTGAGGACCTGAGATTGAAATTGCTACACCAAGGGGAGAAAAGACTTGAAGATGTCAAGCGCCATTACATTCTATGGCAAAAGAAGTTTATCAAGTTTCAGTGCGAGGCGCCAAGGACAACAAGTCCACCCCTCACGGTGGTGGTGGTGGCGGTGGCGGGGGTGGTGGTGGTGGTGGTGGTGGCGGTTCACCTACACCTCCGTCACATCAGCCGACGCCGCCTCATCCCACAACGTCCGGCGGTGATCATCCGCCGCCCCAGCCCTCGTCCGGCGGGTGATGAGACGCCGCCCCAATCCACCTATGGCAAAGAAGCGAAGAAGTCCTGAGTATTAACCCGGACCCTTATGTACCTAAGACCACAAAGGTACCGGAGCCATCATCAAGCCTCTCCCACAAGGCCTTGGGAACGTAGTGCCGAGGAAGTCGACGCGGGCGCGACTGCTGATTTGGAGAAATGGAAGGCGGACTGCAAGAAGAAAAGAGAGCCCGAGCCCAAGCCAAGATATTCGATCAGCAAAAGAAGTGGGCTAAGTCATTTTGAGCACACCGTCCCAAGCCGCCAAGAATCTCCCTAATGACTATGCACGTGAACTTAAAAGCAGGCACTCATGTTCAAGGAGAACAAAGAGCGGAGAAGGCCGAAGTATAAAAAGCGGAAACAAGTTGCCCAGCTCGGGAACAAAGTAAACAATCGATTGCCCGCTTATAGTGGAATCCTTCTGTCCGGATGCCCCGAGATCATACAAGCTGCGGCAGCACAGGATTGACTGTAACGAGTGCCGAGAACAAGCGCCAACTTAGGTATTACTCTTCGTGAACTGTTAGGCCTTGATGAGTTGCCGAGAAGGAGGTAGTAATTACATATGTCAAGAATGGGCCTCTCGTCGAGCCTCGCGAGGAAAAGGATCTACCGACCAAATGAAACGTCTGCTGAATTGGTACAAGGGTTACATAAAATTAAAAACGCCAAAGATTATATTTATGCGGAAGTTAGACATGAGCATCACTTCAAACATTACTATGTACAAGTTGAACTGAGTGAATTGTTCCAGCTTTTCAATCTGCGCGAGCTCGACAAATCTATCATCGGTTGCTACATTCGTAAGTGATTTATTAATTTCTACCCCATCTCGTTCATATTGCCTGCACTATATATATGTCCTAACTATATTGTTGTGTCCTCTATTATACATGCAGAATGAAGAAAAGGAATGCAGAGTAAGGAACATCCATGATGTTGGGTTCATTGACCCACACATCGTTAATGATGTTGTGTTGGAGCATTACCCGACGACGTGGAGGCAGACCTGTGGCAGTTTCTTACAAAGCAGGAACTCAAAAGTGATATTCTATTTCCTTACCATTTTGGGTGAGTGTTTCTGTCTTGAGCACATTCTCTTTGTTTACTCCATGCATGGTATGTGGCGGCTAATCGATGAGTTATGCATGACGACTGTGCATGTATCGTGTCCGCAGGTTCCACTGGATTCTGCTAGTAATTAAAGTGAACACCTCGAATGTCTCGCCCACGACTCTCTGGATAAGGATCCAAAGCTTTGGGCCGACATCAGAAAAATGCTGCAGAAGTAATTATTTTCATTCATTTGCGCCTATATCGATCGGCCTATTTCGCTCATTTCCTAATATCAAGTAACTAATAACTCTCTTGTCCATTTAATTTTCTTTGCCTCGTAGGGTTTGGAGACGGTTCGAGATACAAAGGTCGGTGAATTCAAAAAGAGCTAGAATTCAAAAGGGTAAAGACTAAGACTGGGGATATTCAGCCACCGTTGACCAATCTATGTGCATACTTTGTTCAGGAGATGATCCGAGATACACCTCTGAGCGGGTTGATCCGAGTGATACCAATGCTCGGAGGAATAACCTCCGTGGACGCTTAGTCCGAAGCTCGCTCCGACCACTTCAAGAGGAACTAGCTGGATGGTTCTGCAGGAAGTCCTCCATCCTAAAGGAGAACACTATCACGAGGACGAAGAACTTTATATGGATTAAATCATGTATGGAAACTTGTTCAAAATTGTATATGGTCATCCGATGATATTGAATATATATTGTATATTCCTCTTGAATTCTTTTGGTTCTAATTTCAAATTTATTTGAAATTGTACATTCATATGCATGTATGTAGTACCGTAGAATATATGAAACTCCTTCAAAATTAAAATAAAGCACAAAAGAAATAAAACAAAACAAATTAAACAGAAAACAGGTTTAGGGGGGCTAAAACCCTAAACCTGCGGCGGCCTTTAGTCGCGGTTGGCCGAAGAACCGCGACTAAAGGTCCTCCGCCTCGACGGCCGCCTGGCGCCCACGTGGGCGGGCCTTTAGTCGCGGTTCGAAGCAGCCGCGACTAAAGGTGGCGGGCTTTAGTCGCTTTGCTGGTCGCGGTTGCGCAGCCGCGACTAATGGCCGTTGCGAACCGCGACCGAAGGCTATTTTTCCACCAGTGAATGTGAGTAGTATTTAGGTTGCTTTCAAGCCAACTTTTGAAATTTGACCAAGTTTATCAACAAAAATATCAACATCTCTAAGTTCAAAAAGTATCGACCCTGGGATAGGTCAGGATGGCGAGTGGCACTCATTGGCAGCCCCTAGCCCTCTCTTTGGCAGGTGTCCATCCTCCGTGAAGATAATGCTTTCTGAAATTTTTTTCACATTTTTTTTATCTCAGATTCACATAGTATGGCATGATGACGACAATAAGTAAGAACATGTAGGGGAGTTACACGCCATTCTCAGTGCCCATAGGGGTGGTTTCGCTAGGATCCTTTGGTGTTGCGTAGGGGCGCAGTTGTGGTCTCTTTGGACCACCCGTAACAAGATTACTATCGAACACAAGTTCCCTTCACATCCTGCTAACATTGTTTTCAAATGCTATTTGTTCGTCCAGACCTGGACGCTGTTAGGGAAACGACGGGACACTGAGCGGATGGAGGAGGCCATGGAGAGGATCCGCGCTATTCAGATCTCTGCTCACCCTTGATCCCCATGGACGTTTTTGCGGGAGTTGGACTCCTTGCCGGCTGTTTAGTCTCCTAGTTCTTTTTTCAAGCTTAGGCCGGTTGCATGATCTATGACTTTGGGCCTCGGCCCCGTGGTTTGTTTAAGTGTTGTTTCGAACTTGGATGCTGCCTGTTGGTAGGCTTTATTAATTTAAAGCCGTACGCTTCTTGCGTCTTTGTTCTAAAAAGTAAGAACATGTTGGCCTTATGATTTGCTCCATAAGTAAAAAAATGCTTGTGTTATCACTCAACAAATGGGAACATTTGACCTTTGGTAAATCACGTGCACTCAACGGACTACAACAACCAAAGAGGAGATAAACCAAGGCACTGAGAGCATCTCCACTTGTTCAATAGAAATAGCGCCGCCCTGGGGGCGCGCCGACTGAAATATCGGCTTCGGGGCAATCTGGTTCCAGTCGCCGTCCCCATGCGCTGATTTCAGCCCACTTTTGGCGCAAACTGGCACACTTTTCAGACCATTTTTGGCACAAATTGGCCCACTGCATGCGCAAGTCGACCTATTTCGGCGTGCTTCGGCACAAATTCAACATAAAGCTATTTTTATCACAAGTTCATCACAGAAAATCAATAGAAATCAAATAGTTTAACAAATAGTTCAATACAAATTATATAGTTCAACAAATAAAAGCTCATATTTCATCACTCATCGAGCTAGGCGTTGCCCTTCTACCTCCATAGATGCTCCACCAGATCCTGCTGCCGTTGTTGATGCACCAGTGGGTCTCGGATCTCCTGACGCATATTGAGGAAGGCAGTCCAGGTTGTCGGTAGCTGGTGATCAACTAGGGCTAGAGGATCCTGCCTGTAATATGGTTCAGTGTCAAAAACTGGCTCTTCTTGCTCGCTCTCAACGATCATGTTGTGCAAGATGACACAAGTCATGATCTCCCACATTTGATCTTTTTACCAGGTCTGAGCGGGGTACCGGACAACAGCAAACCGAGATTGGAGCACACCAAATGCCTGCTCGACATCCTTCCTGCAAGCCTCCTGAACCTTCGCAAAGTGGGAGTTCTTACCTCCTGGCACATGGTTTGAGATAGTCTTCACAAATGTGGACCATCTCAGATAGATGACATCTACTAGATAGTATCCCTTGTTGTAGTGCCGCCCCTTGATCTCGAAGTTCACCGGAGGAGCATGACCTTCAACAAGCTTGGCAAAGACAGGGGAGCACTGCAGTACATTGATGTCATTGTGAGTTCCTGGCATACCAAAGAAGGAGTGCGAAATCCAGAGGTCGTGTGTGGCCACTGCCTCAAGTACAACACTGCAACCGCCTTTGGCACCTTTTTACATCCCGTGCCAAGAAAATTGATTTTTTTTACATTTCCAATGCATGTAGTCGATGCTTCCAAGCATCCATGGAAATCATCTTGCTGCATTCTGTGTTAGGATCCGAGCAGTGTCTTTAGCATTGGGTGATCGCAAATATTGCGGTCCAAACACTGCCACCGCTGCCCTGCAGAACTTGTAGAAACACTCAATGGTCGCGGACTCGGCCATGCGCCCATAGTTGTCTAGTGAATCACCGGGAGCTCCGTATGCAAGCATCCTCATAGTTGTCGTGCACTTCCGTAGTGAGGTGAATCCAAGTGTGCCGGTGCAATCCTTCTTGCACTTGAAGTAGGTGTCGAACTCCCTGATGGAATTCACAATCCTGAGGAAGAGCTTTCGGCTCATCCGATAACGACACCGAAACATTTTGTCACCATGCAGTGGAGCGTCGGTGAAGTAGTCGCAGTAGAGCAAGCAATAGCCTTCCAGTCGATGCCGGTTCTTTGCCTTCATCCGTCCCGATGCCAAGCCACCTCACCAAGGCTTTGCATTGCTCGCGAGCAGGCTGGCCAAGGCGGCAAGGACCATGAGATGCTCTTCGTCCTGGGCGTCGGCTTCAGCTTCCTCCTCCAAAGAGCGCCATGAAGCGCCTCGTTGTCCGAGTCCAACGCCGAGCAGACAAATTGCCGAACACCTGGCTGGCGTGGTAGCACTAGTATAAAACGGGCCTTTAGTCCTGGTTCGAGAGGGCGGTTTTGCAACCGGGTCAAAACGTTTGGGACTAATGCCCACTACTTTTAGTCCCGGTTGGCTTACGAACCGGGACTAAAGGAGCTCCACGTGGCCGCTGTCTGGAACGGGGGTGGAGGACCTTTAGTCCGGCTGGTGTCAACCAGGACAATTTTTTTGAATTTTTTTGAATTTTTTTGAATTTTTTATTTTCAAATTTCTGAATTATTTGACAATTTAATCTCTAATCACCCTCATCACTGCTCAAGTGTGGATCACTCATTCCAAATCGTCTAACTTACCGGCCGGTCCCATCCTCTCACTATTCCAGCCTAAGTACACTTAACTTCCGAGTTCTATTCTCCCTCGTTTCCAAGTTTGTGCTTGTTGTTTTCCTAACAGTAGTAAGCTGTCTATTCTATTAACCCTTAGGTCTTGATGTCACGTGATTTAATTTTTTGAATTTCAAACAATTATTAAAATAAAAAAGTAATAATAATATTGAATTTCAATGAAAATAATATATGTAATAATAGTATTTTATTCATTTTTTGCCATTTATCATTTAATATGGCATAACTAATATCTTTAAATCTGTAAATCGAAGTTTGACAAATAATATAGCCATTATTACCAGAAAAATGTGAAGAATCCAAATATGACATCATTAATTTTTAAAATTATTTCTCATATGCCGGAATTTATTGCTTCTTGGTGATGTGAACCGGATGAGAACTAATGAGCTTTCTATGTTTGGCTAAGCACAAGTGCCTGAACTGGATTCATTGATAAATGGTTATAATTTGTTGATCTGGTACTAGCTAAGGTATAAAATGGTGAATCCCTGAATCACTATATACAATGTCTGTCCAGTTGCAGCAACTGCTGTTATTTGATTTTAGGAGTTGAACTTCAGCATGAAGTCACATGTTTCACCATTTGAGTTTGAAACTATTATTCTAAAGGAAGATAATTATTTAGTAACACTATTATATATTGAATAAGTAGTTTGACCATAGTTTGACCAAAAATTCAAAAAAACTTGAATTTGTGGATTCTAAAAATTTGCAAAATGGCCTACGGCAGTCAAAAGCGGAACCGGCTTCTCATGCTGAACATTTTGATATATATACGTTTTTTTCGAAATTGTATGCAAAAGCTATAGCCATTTTTCTTTTTCATAACACTTTTTTGCAAAACATGTCAAAATTTATGTTTTTTAGTTTTCCTAACTAGTAGAAGTAGTAACACAACTACATCTTGAAGGATTTTAATTATTGAAGTTTCTATTATTTTCTTTTGTATTTTTCAAAACTGAAATGGGCGTCTACAGGGGGTAGAGTTTGAAAATTGCAGAACCCCTGTAGTCCGGGATGGTCTCCACACATTCCTACCGTCGACTACATCTGCCAGCACCGTCTCAGCCAGAGTCACAACTAAAGTTAACCAAGCCATAGTCAAGTTCTATTAAAGTGGCAAAAGGAATTACTTTTTAATATAGCAAACTAATTCTGTCAACTATTATTAAAGCCTAAACAACTATTAATATAAAACAGTAGCAAAATAAGTATTAATTAATTAAATTATCTACCGTTGTCTAATGGAAGCATACTACAACATGTTAAAATCTACAGAAAGAACTAACTAAAATAAATGAAAACAACAATTAAAGGACTAAAACAACTATATAAGAAAAACAATAATGTTTTAATTAAAATCCAAATTCAAATTATTCTAAAATAGCCAAATAAATCTTACTGTTACAACAATCTAACATGTGACTAGGAGAAAAAGATTTAAATTAAAATCTATTTTAAACTCAAATTATTCACAATCTAGGGTTTCAAGCAAATTTGAACAAATTCAAATTTAAATCATTCAAATTTGAAAACTAATGGCACAAACATAAACTAGAATTTTTTGAATCTAATGCAAAAATAATCACTCAAAAACATCAAATATCCTAAAAGATATAGGCAATTTAAAACAGAAACTAAAAACAAAAAACCAATGGAAAACCAAAAAAGAAACTTTCAGAACCCCTTTAGTCCCGGTTGGTGGTTCCAACCAGGACTAAAGGCCGGTTGGAGACACCGACCGGGACTAAAGTCTCAACCCCTTTAGTCCCATTTGAACCGAGACTGATGCCTGACCGGCGCCCTAGCCGCTCGAACCGGGACGAATGCTCACATTAGTCCCGGTTCGGAATGCAACCGGGAATAATGTGTAGATCGAGCTTGGATCAAAGGCCTGTTTTCTACCAGTGTAAGCGCGTGGCCGCTAGTATCCCGCCCTCCTCAGCCGGAGCGCCGGAAACCTCGCCCAGGGACGGGGTGGAGGATGCCTCTCTCTTTTTCCGGCGGGCGAATGGCCTATCTAGCGGCGGTGGGCGGGGGGGGGGGCTGGGCGGTCTGGGATCGACAAGGTGGTGGGAGGGCATGCGCGCGGGGGGCGAATCTGGACGTAGAAGATGCGTTTTCGCTGGCGAAGTGGCCTGACACGCTTCCCTTCCGTTGAGCCTCAGCCCCCCAGTGCGCTGGGTTCGGCCTGGGATCGCCGGGCTTAAAAACGGCTGAGCCAGCGGATTTCGGCGTCCTGGGGGCGCGACTAGACGGTTTTTTTGGCGCCGGCGCTACAAAAGTCGCCCTGGAGGGCCTGTTCGGGGAGCGAGTGAAGATGCTCTGACATAGTGCAAAGGGCCTTGAGATTACCCATAGGAACCAAGAAATCAGGGAGTAAATTTCCTTTCTCGAAGTGCCACTGGACCCTAAATTGGTGCTGGATTTGCCTAATGCAAATTTATACTTTTGAAAGACCTAGCAGTCAGCACCACTCTTCCATTGAGATTGGTTAATGTACTTATAAGTATAAAAACAACTAGGAGAATAAAGCTCGAAAAAGAGCTTATCAGGTTAAAGCAGAACTGCGCCCCAAAGATCGAAGTTCGGTTTTTAGGCAAAAAGATCAATTTTCCTGATTATTTTTAGGGTAATCAAATGGCCTGAAGCTAAAGCTTTGGGAAGAGATACAAATTTCATAAAAACTAAAAGTTTGGATACAAATCTATCTCAAAACAACAAATTTTATTTTTTATAAAATATGTATTTAAATAATCATATTATAAATAAATTCCATCATAATTATTAGAGGGCATTGACTTTCAGCGTGATCTTTGAACACTGTCTTATTCAAAATATTAGTTCAAATGTGCAAAGTTATAAGTCATACGTCAAATAACTTCAGTGATAAAACAAATTATCATAAAATATATGATATTTTAACAGATATTATTAATAGGACGAACGGTCGATGTAACAAAAAGAGTCAACTGCTTCAAATATTTGTTAGCGGAGGGAGTATTTTGCATATTTAAAATGTGAAGTTTTGTGATAGACTGGTGAATTAAACTTGTAATTTTGTGATACATGCTCAATTTTTTTTTGTGGGTTTCAAATACTGAACTAGGTTGGCCGTCACTATAAATGACGTTACATTCTGGGGCCTACAATGATTTTGATGAAAGCCACTGTAAATTCTTTTTGTAGTAGTGTTTGTTGACGTTACCTAGTACAAATTTGCATAAACCAACATCAACTAAAGAAAATCAGAGGGAGTGTGACTAATGGTATACTAGATGATGCCCCATGCGTTGCAGAAATCAACAATAATTTAGAGATATGCCAAATGAACTGATAGTGTGTGGTATTTATTGGAGTGACACATTTCACCATGAAAAGTGAACACTCATGCATCTTGTCAATTCCATTCTCACCAAACTACTGAAGTTGCAGCTGCTCATTCGAGGGCTTTGAAGAGTATTGCATCGTGACTTACATTGAACATGGTGGAACGTTTTGATGTAGGCTACAGTGTGATTGACAAGAAAGAGAACAACAGGGTATTTAACAGATGAAAATGAAGGAAAGCTAACTGATAATTACTTCGGCCCAACTCTCACCCAGCCAAAGATCTAAAAATCCAAAAGGCATCTTTGAAGATTCATAAAAAATCAATTGATAAAGAAAATAGTAATTTAAAAGTAACTCTGAGGCAAAGACTATTAGAAAAAAAATCTTAATGTACAACACATGTGACCAGAACTTGCAAGGGAATAATTGCAGGGAAAAAGGTGCTAACAATGGCAGATGATTATATCCATACAAAAGATAAGCCTAACTAAATTAAATCTAATTGCTTACAATGAAAAGCATAAACCAATAAACCGCAAAATGGTTAAGAAGGGAATGGTTAATAAAACACACTTAGAGACTTGTTGAGTGGCTATTGTAAGCCATGACTGTTGCTAGAGCTCACCCCTAAGGAAATTGTGAAATGAACTGCCATCCATGCTTCTTAAGGAAAAGATGCGTCTCAATTATTAGAACATACTACAGTAACCTGAAGAAAGTTTCCAAAGTTTTTTGTTGAGAATAATCTTTCGGTCGACATTAGTTCTAGTTTACCAACGTTTTTTTGCATGTCAAGTATTGCAGACCAGATGCTTCCGAATTCCTTTGAGTTAGAACTCTGAAGACCAGTGTACTTCTTTTAGCACACAAAAGAAAAGACAATAAAGGGCCCTGATTGGTCTTGACAGTGTATTTATGATATGTTGGAATCATATTAAAATAATTAGTTGTGTAGATCTAAATGGACTCAATCGGTCTGTGTTGTGTTTCTACATTTTTGTTTCTGAACAGATCCTTATTATTTTACCTTTCCAAAGGACAAATTGTCACTATTTTATCCCTCGTTCGTGAAATTATTTCTAGTCCAAAGACTGAATTGTGCAAATAAAGTGTGAATGAAGAAACTCCTTGAATGTTGAACCTTGTTGTAATCCTTGCGCTGCTCCAACCTTCTCTGCATTTTTAGTACACCAGATTACTATAAGAATCTGTAGTAGGATAATTTTTGGTGCGTCAGTCTAGATATCATGAAAAATTTGGAGAATATTCATCACCGTAAGAATGTTGGGAAAGGAGAATTTACATGATCGTGGAGGCCAAATTTCAGCACCTTCAGCGACTTGAAATGGTAGAAAGGCCTTAATGCTACGGTAGAAGATCTATGAATGATGGAACGTTTAAAAAAAAGCAAGGCTAATGTTACAGTTAGCTTTCCAGGCCTCAACAAGTATTTGCCTACAGTATAATTTTCAGAAATTTGCAGCACATAAACAGTTGCATGGAAGATACCACACACAAAAAAGTTCAGTATTAACAAATGAATTCCTGTATGGTTCAGTTTAAACGACATAAGCAAACCTCATCTGACCGGTGGTAACAACTCGTTCGCCGGTGCTGGAACAGCCCCCACAGATGGCTCTGGGAGCTGCAGTAGTGAAGGCCCTGGACTGTCTCAAACCCCTCCTCCCATGCGCTGAACCGTCTGACATGATCGGCGGTGGTGTTCATGAGGAGGCCCAGGACGTCATGCTGGACACCTTCAACAGTCGAGTGTTCATCTAGATCAAGGAGTTGTTGGAGGTGAGAAAGTTTAGGTTGGAGAAGAAGAGGTACTGGCGTCAATGGCACCCATCCTTCGTCATCGGTTAAAGCGACAACTTCAGTGGCTTGACGCCATTGGTCACAAGATACCGGATGCGTCGTTGCAACAAGTAGTGTTGTGACACCGTGAGGCCTCCGCAGTCGGCACGAATCGTGTGAAATTGATAGGTTGCATACATGTGGAGATGAACCTTTTTAGGTATATAGGACACGACCAACGATAAGTGCCAGCCAACCAACCCAAATTTCGACCGGTCGACATGCACACGTTAGATCAAGATTAGATTTCCTTGTCTTCCTGACATGAACCTCCGATCTGAACGCATGCAAAAAAAAAAAAAAAAAGAACCTCGCAAAGCTCGTTGGTCCAACGCACCACCCGCCACCCACCGGCGCTCATCCTCAACTAGCCGTGCCACCCGCACTTGCCCGACATGGCGACATCACACTCCATGTTGGATTTAGAACACTAGATAAAATTGCCGGAGTGTACATCCTATGTACAAAGCTAACTTGCAAGCTAGCATGCAAGCAACTTAATTAATCAACAGTAGCACAGGGCTCTTGTAGACAGATCTGGGCTAGCTACAACAAAATCACACGATGGTTGTAGCTTTTTGCACGCTAGTCGTAGCTTATGGGCTCGTTGGTGGTATCTTTTTGGTCGCCGGTTGCAGCTTCGTTGCTCAACTGTTGTAGCTTTTTTTGTCGCTGGTCGTAGCTTCAGTGCTTGCTGGTCACAACTTTAATATGCCGGATTGTAACTATGAATTGCATGGTGCAGCTTCGCCATCGCCGGCCGAAGCATATTGTCTGTTGTAGCAATTATCTTCTCTAGTTCCAGCACCCGCAGATGCCGGTCGTAGCATTGATCGTTGCTAGTTCTAACACCTGCAATCACTGGTGGTAGCATCTGTCGTCCCGACGCAGCATCGTGGTTTGCCGGTTGTAGCATCCGCCTTTGCCAGTTCCAGCATCCATTGTAGCCGGTACCAGTAGAAACCGGTTGCAGCGTAAGTCGTTTGTCCGTTCCAGCAGGGCCACGCACTGGTTCCAGCATCGCCATATCAAGTTTCCAATATGGGTGTTGGTTGTAGCACCGCTCAGCCGAGGACGTAGGAGTGCGCGATGACGGTCACGACACGGACGCACAAAAGTTGTAGCTCCGAGAAAAATACCGGTCTGGTGTTCCCGAAGAGGATGAGCAAAGTTGCAGTCATGAGAAGCTGTGGTTTGCGTCAACAACAAACAGCTGCCTTTGGCTGGGCGGCCACAAAGGGGAGGAGAAATTGGGGCGAGCGCGGCCACAAAATCGACAGAGGCAACGTGGCCTTGTAGCATAGTGGCTTGAGCAATTTCATGGCGGATTGCTACGGAGCAGCGACGTGGTTGTGTGTGGCCCCATGAAGTATGTGGATGCGCGTGAGCAAGCGCGACCGGCCGCAAACTTGAAGCATTTCTCACAGGATATGTTCTCTCGGCATGGAGCTGACAACAACGAAGGCTGAGAGACTAGTGTGTAAGGATTTGGGAATGCCAATGCAAACTCTTTTGACCTTCAGTAATACAATACTGGTCCATCCATTTCATATTAGTTGTCGCTGATTTAGTACATCATTATACTAAGTTGCTACTAAATCAGCTACAATTAATATAGAATGGTGGGAGTACATTCGTAACACAAACACAAACTCTTTTGGTTACTCCTTATTTAGGCATGTTGATGATGTTCCCATCCCACAGCATCAGGTGCAAATTAAGTACCATGATGATTATATCAAATTGGCGTGGCTATAGCCTCAAGGGGCGTAGCCATGGACAAGTTGACCCCAAGCCTTTCACCCATGTCCAGCCCCTTCTTCTCCACATCTACGGGAAGCCTCCACTCAAAGCGATGCAGCAAAGGACGCGAGCATGAGATGAACCATGCGAGCGGCCAACATCCACCCCGGACACATCCTCCTCCCGGACCCAAAGGGCAGGAGCTCGAAGTCTCGGCCCTTGAAGTCCACCTCCTTCTCCAGGAACCTCTCCGGCATGAACTTTTCCGGTTCGGGCCATACCTTGCCGTCATGTCCAATGGCCCACACGTTCACCAGAATGCGGGCGCCCTTGGGAACTGTGTATCCCCGGACCTGTGTCGTCCTCTCTGCCACGTGCGCCAACAGGAATGGCGCAGGAGGATGGAGCCGGAACGTCTCCTTAACGATGGCTTGGAGGTACTTGAGCTGTCCAATGTCGGACTCCTCGACCTGCTCTTTAGAGCCTATCACTTGGTCGAGCTCTTCGCAGGCTCTCGACATGCATGATGGATTCAGTAGCAGCTCCGCCATCGCCCATTCTACGGTGGCTGAACTTGTATCCGTCCCAGCACTGAACAAGTCCTGATCACATGCATGTACCGTACGTACGTGAGCTATACATTTTGTTGCTAAATTTTGGTATAGATGCACGTTTGCAATTGCAAAAGGAGACTCAGTAAAAAAAACTTGGAAGATATATACCGAAATCAATGAGAGGACCGTCTGGCGCTCGAAGCCCTGGTCATCGTCGGTGTTGCGGTAGTCGAGCAACACGTCCAGGAAGTTTTTCTTGGTCGGCTCACCCGCGGCGGCGGCGCGGTCCCGCATCTGACTCTCGATCCGCTCGCTGATCATGGCATGCAGCCGCATGAACAAGCCCTCGATGCGTCTCCTCAAGCCCTGCAGGTCTAGCCACGCAACTTCAGGGATGAAGTCAGATAGGTTTGGCAATCCGACGGTCATGTTTAGCTCTGCGAGCATGGCCTTGAAGTCCGAAGGCTTGACATGGCGGTCATCGAGGACGGCCAACTCAGTTGAGAAGATGGTGGAGGAGAGCAGGTTAAGTGCCGTCGTAAATCCCAAAACGTCCGACGCGAATGGGTGTGCCCTCTTGTGCCAGCTGTGTCACGTGGGAGACGAGTTGCTGAACCTTCTCCCGGCGCAGAGACTGGTGCATGTCGAGGCGGTGCGGTGCAAAGAGCTCACCCGAGCACACCTTGCGTAGGGCGCGCCAACGGGGGCTGCTGGCCGGAAGCCAGCCCATGGAGTGTGTGTTGTGCGCGAACACGTGGGTGCCGTCTGGGATGGTGCGCCCCGAGAAAGCTGCATCATGGCGCTGGAGGATGTTACGGGCGGCATCTGGGGAGGAGGCGACGATGGTGGTGACGGTGCCTAGGCGGAGCGCCATGATCGGGCCGTGGCGCTCTGCGAGGCGCGCGAGGGAGCGGTGCGGTAGTGCACCCAGGGAGAGGAGGCTGCCCACGAGTGGCAGCGGGCGAGGACTGGGGGGAAGGTTGCGACGACTATCGGCTAAGAGGCCTAAGAGGTACACAGAGGAGATGATGAGGATGAGAACTACAGTGCAAAACAAGAGGAGCTCCATGGTTGGTGATCACTTGGTGAGCTGAGCTCGCTGCAACATGGAGCACTTTATATAGGAGGCAGACTGCGTGTAATAAAATATGACCAACAATTATTGTGTTGTACAACCCCCATGTGATATATATAACTTAACTTTACCTACCAATATATCAAATATGCTTGGCAACAGGTTGGATGGGGTTGAGTCTAAAACTATCGCACATATCTGTGTAGAAGTTTATATATGCCTTGCGTTGGATTTATGAAACTGTCGAAACGATTGTTTCAATAGAGCAAATGTCCATATTGTTTTGCAGGTTATCTTCTGCGCTACAAGATGGATCCGTACTGGTCCTTTCAACACCATGCAGAAGTGCAGGAGTTTATGGTATCCTTGTGCAACCATTGAAAGATGGTACTGGTAGCACATGATACGGTTGAATATGTAGTAGGCTATGTACATCGGCATATATATATATATATATATATATATATATATATATATATATATATATATATATATATATATATATATATATATATATATATATATATATATATATATATACACACACACACACACACACACACATATCCCTCTTTCTACCCGTTGTGGCCTTTTATTTTATTTTTTAGTTATTGACACTTATGTACAATAGCTTGATACACCTTCTCTTCATTTAATAACTGATTTTGTGCATCCCAATGGTCTTCTTGAGAAAAAGACGTACGTGTAATCGCACCACAAAAGTGATCTGGCTGGTTGCACAACAAAAGTGATCTGGCTGATCGCACCATATTGGAAAAATGTCACTCAAGGGTGCAACATCGTTTTCGGTGGTAGTAGGAATGATGATGCATGTGTACTTTCTTCTAGCACTAATGTCATGGACGACCATTCGGTTGCTTTGCTAGCCTCCGATCTATGAACCTCACTTTTATTTCTTTCTTTTTGCAATCATGCATGGCATGATGGTAATTGCAGAGGAAAAG
Source organism: Aegilops longissima (assembly GCA_021605205.1). Lineage (NCBI taxonomy): Eukaryota > Viridiplantae > Streptophyta > Magnoliopsida > Poales > Poaceae > Aegilops > Aegilops longissima. The sequence continues at coordinate 7,549 of JAHIAM010004381.1, read as the reverse complement.
GATGGCCAAAAATATCATGAGCAGCGCACTGTGTTTATTACTAATACTCCCTCCTCCGTTATGGGAAACACATAAATTTCTATTTGAGCCAGTTGACTATTGAGTTACATTTGACCAATTATCTTGTTTAAAGAAATTCTAGTAAACATTATATATTTTGTTTATTAGAAAATGTATTTGAAACATGACTTCAAAATTTTCACATTTGAACCAATCTTTTAAATAAAAGTGATGGTCATAGGTGACGCTAAAACTCAACTGTCTCGAATAAAAAAGAGCGGACAATAATATGTACTAAACAATAATAAATATCTTAATAACTATAGTGGGCTAAAAAGAAGAGATGGTTTTTTCTTTTGTAATGAGGCGATCAATCCATGCATGATTTGATGATGATGCAGTGCGGTAGATGTCGTGTCTCATAAACCGTAAGCTTATACTCCCTCAGTCCATTATGTTATCTTGCCGTACAAAACTTGATCCACAACATAGACATTCAAGTAAATTGATTCCTAGGCCCAACGTTGATGTCTCCTCTGTCTGCCACTTTCTTCATCCACCCCACCTCCATCCTCTCGATCGCATGCATGTCTGTAGACCACAAGGTGAGTTTACTTCTGTAGTAGCAAGTGCTGCGTCAGGATCTAATGATGTACAAGTGACCAAATTGAATGATCTATTGCTGGAGTCGACTCCACGAAATAGAAGCCAATTAATTGCCTCACACCTTTTCCTGCAAACCTAATCTTTATTCTGCTACTTCCGGCCACATTGTTACGCAACCCCGGGTCCGCTAACACCAGCGTTTTCGACCCACCTGTGTCATCAGGCCCAACCGGAAAGCAATACGGACTTATAAGAGGCCTTGCCCCCAAAAAGACTAAGTCGACTGGTGGTCCTTTTAGGTATTATTTTGCTGTCAGTGGGACACTAGGATGCGATGCAAGCACGCCTTAGCACCAGGACATACATATACAAATATTTGTCAAGTTGCTCTTGCTTTTATGGACTGCATTATCGCGTAGATAAATGTTTCTTTGCTTTTTCTGCCATGAGTGTTTCGTAAACTCCGATGTACGTCTACTAAATTGTGCCCTTGGCTAAAACCTCATCTTTACTCACTTTACATGTTGGCCTAAACTTCACTTGGTTCTGAATATGATGACCACAGACATGGCAGCCGTCGGTAGTCACTGGGTCGTATCCCCGGGGGTGCAGGTGTGGGCGCTTCCTACGATGAAGGTGCCGACCGGACGCGTGGCTGGTGTCGGGCTTAGGCGTGAAATTAGGTGTCTTTCAGTCCTCCTACCGTGTTTGGGTGATCGTGCTGTGAGCGGTTGGTGGTGCCTAGGGGCATGGATGCCGGGCGGTGGTTCGGATGGCGGGCGTCACGGTTGGCTTTCTGGCAGGCTATTTGGTGGCGGTGGTGGCTCCACCTCTTGGTCATGTAGGCGGCAAGGTGTAGTAGCGGGAGGCTCTGTTCTGCTCTGGCAGTGCCCTCTGGTGTGGATGAGTTGATCCTCGTTGTGTTGGCGACTGGGACTCCTCCTTGTGGCGGTGTATGCGACTTTCTGAGCTAAAGATTTGCCATTATCTGACTCCAACAACGACGGTGCCTGTGGGTCCTATTTGTTTCATGAAGACGTCATCATGGATTTCGTTCTTGTGCCAGGGTGATGTTGTCCTGGATTATGGGTCATTCAGCATGTTGTCAGCTGGCCAGGTGGGCTGGGTCAAGGAACCCATGGCGGTTCACCAGCGGGCCATCTCAAGAGGGCCCACGACACACATAAGAAACATCCCCGAAGACTTGGCACATACTCCAAGAATTAGAGGACATTTACAACACATTTTATCTTCTGCATCGCCGACCTAATTGTAACCCTAGACACCACCCCCTCCAGTATATATATAAATCAAGGGGTGGGCTCGTGGAGAACACATTACAATATCGTGGTTGATCAACCTATACTTTGTACTCCATAAAAATCAATACAACACAAGCAAGATGTAGGGTTTTCTTTCTTCGGAGAGTCTGAACCTGGGTAAACCTTGTGTCTTTGTTACCATCGCATCTAGCCTACTAGCTCGGGATCCCCTAAACGAGATCTATCGGAATCAACTCCTACATAGGTGGCCCATGCAGGTCTAGCTATGTAGTCTCTGCGATTCAATGGAGATCAAGATCGACGATCAGGTCGGCGCTAGCATGACCTGTGTGCTAGGCCAAACCTTTGTTTTCGGCAGCATCGTCATATTCGCCAATTCGGCTGGCCGTCTAGGCCAGATCAGAACTCCTCGTCGGAACGCTAGATCCTGCGACCTAGAGGTAGACTTCTTGATCTAGGTGTCAAGCTAGATTAAGGAGCAGCGGAACACACTCGTCCTCACGCCAATGTCAAATCAGGCTCGGGACGAAGGCAATAACCTGTCGTTGGACCTGACCATAAACTTGGACCTGACAACCGAACTTTGGGAGTCAGGCAATTGATCTGGCACAACGCAAATGCCTCGGATCGACGTCAGACCGCATCACGGGAAAACCGCACCTTGCGTTGATGTCAGATTTGCCCGAAAGGAGCGCGAGATGAATCTCCCATGTGCATTGATAAATTTGGCCGAGGGATTAGCAGCCTTCAGCAATTATAGTCGAAAGTTATCGGCCAGAGCCAAATTTTTGCTCCCACCAACCACCCATCTCGTCGCGAGCATCGAAGGATCAATTGATGACACTTACATCCCCGAGTACAATCGATACACAACGACATCTGGAGAAGCACTGGCCTTGGGGCTGGTACCCAGCCTGGGAAAGTAGGTCCAGAATATCACCCACGCATGGCACGCCCTGACACACTTAAACGGCAGAAATATTACTGCACATGTTATCCAGCCTGGGAAAGTGGGTCCAGAATGTTATTAGCTGAATTTTGTAGATTCTCATATCTGAATATGGGGTGTAGCAACCACAGCCTTGTACAGAGCAAATATAGCTCAGATCTTTTTTGGTACCTTTAATTTCTGCAGTATCAGGAAGAAGGAATTGTTGGTGTAGTGCAAAGTCCTAATAAGCAGGACTCGTTTTTATTAGCGTACATGTTTCAGCAGCAGCTCAAGCAACTAAAAATCGATTTTGGAACCTCCCATTTATGTATTACAAGGAAGCTTTGATTTCGATTTGTCCAATAAGAAGTTTTAAACCAAAGCCTAGATTTTGATTTGTGCACAAATTTTGCCCGGATATTAGATTATTGCAGAGGTTCCGATATCTTTAGTATAAAGCATAGATTTTGATTTCTACGGTACAAATTACGCTTAGATGCTTTTCAGAGTAACAAGCTTTGAATGTGTATTCACTTTTGCTAAGTCTCGGTCATCGACTGAGACTTCGTTATGTCTCAGTCAATGCTATATTCCATTCAGCCGTTGTCAATGAAGCTGGGAAGGGGATGATCCTTTGCCATTTTGTCTGGATTTTGCCTCGTCCAGTCGATAACAGCCGGAGTCAAGGTATTAACCAAACCTACGAAATATCTGCGGCAGGTGGCTAAGCAGCATTGACTGCCTGCTGGACGAACTCATCTATGGTCGCTTCTGCCGTCTTAGCTGCATTTTTCACGACCACAAGCACCACCTTCTGGTTGATGTTCACCTGACTGAACTTCCTTCTCTTCCTTCTGGCCTCTGGGTCCCCGTAGTAGTAGTACTTCCACGTGGCGTCGTCTCCGGCACCGTGGACACGCCCATATTGCGCCCGATTGTCCAAAGGGGGTCCTTTCAGTATGTTCAAGGCCCAGCTGCACTACAGGAAACAACTATTTTGCCGCCAAGGAGGTACAGACGACAAAGCAGGAATTACTGACGGCAAAGACAACAGATGGCAGAGATAGATGGCAAAGCCGAAGCGGCAAAGTGGTACTTTGCCGTCAGCTTTTCATCGGGATGACGGTAAAGATTTTGCCGTCAGGAAATTGTGTTTGCCGCAGTGTGACCAGCTAAAAAAACCATACAAACAAGTGCAGAGGTGATGAGGAAGAACTCCATAGTATCCATCAACACTGCTGTTCGAAGAATCAACAACGAACAAACGAATTTCACAAGTAAAAACAAAACTACTCTGTTTAACAAGATGAACGTATTGCACACGAACTGATTACGCTACATCACAGTACATGAATTCGATCTGGACACCCACACCTCGTTGGAGCAGCAGCCGCACCTCTCCCTTGTCATTCCTTTCTCCATGCATAGGAACGTACCGACACACCATGCGCGCCCGAGGAGTTCAAGCCATCCGCCGCCGCGGAGCTCGCCACCCACGTCCGGCGCTTGATCCATTGGACCCTGCCAACTCTTGTGACACCCTGAATTTTGCCATTATTTCTTTTCTGAGATTTTTATTGAATATTTGGTTTTCAGTCAAATCTTTTGGACTTGCCACTTGATAATTCCTTTTAATTTTCTTCCAAGTGGATCCTAGCACTCTCAAATCATCTCTAAACTTCATCCCTCCCAAGAGCCCTCTCATCGCCTCTCGCTGCTCCAGGACCCTCTCCGCGACATGAGCTCTGCCTCCTCGCCATCTATAAATGCAGCCCTTCCCGAGCCGTTCTAGCCATTCCATCTATTTCCTCTGGCCACAAATCGTGTCGAGCAGTAGCGGCAAGGCTGGGTGGGCTTCTAGCCGCCGATCATCGCCAGAGTTGGCTGTGGATCCCCTTGACCGCCCACTCGCTCCGGTGCTCCTCGACCCTGTTCTTCTCTCCAGCGTGATCGTGAGGCTCTCCTGAGCACGATGGTGTCCGTGGTTCGTTGGGCTTCCGCCGGAATGCCAACTCCTACGAGGTCCGCCCCGCCATCTCCGGAGACGGCCATTCCGGCGCCGTCCGCCACCTCTGCCAACGCTTCAGGTACATGCTTCTTTACCTCTGTGAGCTATGCCCATCCCTCTCCTCACTGGTGGTCGCCGCGGCCTCCTTGCCGGAGAACCACCGATGATAGAGCCGCCGACGTCTGTTCTCTCTCTCTCTCTCTCCCCCCTCAAAACAGACACGGGAACCCACCTGTTAGCCTCTCTCTCTCTCTCTCTCTCTCTCTCTCTCTCTCTGCTCCTGAAGCGGTATGAGTGGAGGCGTATTCCAAGAATACGCCTTCGACGTGGTGCTCTCAGGGTTTTTTCATTTTCTGTTTTAATTCAAGTATTTGACCCAAACTTTGACCACTAATATATTCTAAACTATAAGCCCAAATGAGATGATTCTTTTTGCAGAAGTTTTGTTATGAGCACTTCTTGCTGTATGCAAAATTTGATACAATTTTATCCGCTGTCATATTTTTTGGTGAATTAAAATGCTTTATGTGGCATTTTCTTTTTGGCTTTTTAATTACTTACAGAAGTGTCAACTTGCCTTGAAGAGGACCAAGAGTTCTTTGACCCTCCTCTGAACTAAGGCAAGCCACAAAAATCATTTGCAAGGATGACATTGCAATGAATATGATTTTACTTGAACTGAATTCATATTTTGCATTTATTAAATTGAAATAATTGAACCTGTGCTAGTATTACTTTCATGCTATGTTGCTATGGTATAGTGCTTGATATATTGCTAGTATAGACAGTATGTTTTGCTTCATGTCCTCATGCTTATGTGAACGACTACGTTATTATGTTTCATACATGTGCATTTCATGGCATACTATGACTCGAATTATTTTCATTTCAAGTTAAACATGATGACAATCCAACTTGAAATATGCTGTTGACTGAGTCATGGTGTCACCGGATCAAGCTTTCTAGTGTAGCCACATTTGGCTTTATGGGAAGGCCCTAATTCGATTTATTGTCATGCCTCTCGCCGGTGCCTCCAACGAGGGAAGGTTATGTGCCTGCACTACCCTGGCCCAGTAGGTAGGCATAGCCTTGAGTGCCCATAGTTGTTTGGTACCATTGTCCCCGATTAGGGCCGTTTATGTTTTGCGAAGACAGTGGCCGTTGATGTCCAGAGTGGCATCCGAGGCCACCCATGACTTAGCCCAATGGGGAGTTGGTCGGAGTGACCGGGAGAGTGTCATGCAGTAGATTGGTTTTGTTTGAACGCCGTTGGTCCACCCGAATGGGAGTATGAGGCCATGGGTTATGTGGTGTGGGTACAGTGTACCAATCTCCGCAGAGTGTATAATCTATCGATAGCTGTGTCCTCGGTTATGGACACAGTTTGTAGTAGGTCACACCCTGGGTGAACATAAATATTTAACTTGCACACTAATGATATATTGGTAGCACATGATATGGTTTGTGATCTTGTGTTGATCATGGAGCTTGTATCCTTTGTGATCCGGTAGTGATCACCGTGGTAAGCGGGTGAGTGCAGTTACAAGGTAACCAAGATGGTAAGCTGGTCCGAGGGACCGAGTGATCTGGTCACATACACTTCATAAGTAACATATCATATTTTTACATTTAATCTGATTAAATATCATGTTATTGCTTGTCATCATATTGCTTTTTCTTGTCGTAAGCTTGCGAGTACATTCAAAATACTCATCTGATGTGTCATACCAGTTTCAGGAGAAGTTGTACCAGAAGTCGGAGTTGCATCGTTCATCGCAGTCTAGGCCGTGTCCCAGCAGTGTCCCTGTGAGATGGAGTCCCTCTACGTCATCGTTCGCTTCCGCGTAGCTGTATTATTGTCATTGAGGCCCCGGTCATGTCTACTAAATAATGTACATAAGTGTAGTAGCACTGTGTGTGTGCTGCTTGGCCTTGCTTTCGTATGTATCATCGAACCCATGTTCCCACAAGTGCTCAATAGAGCGGTTTTATTCTTGTACGAAGTTGTTGTGTATTGCCAGAAGACGTGATCTCTGGGCTGGCAATGCAAGGTAAACCGGTTGCTCTGAACCAGGGTGCCACAACGCTTTCAGCGCCAAGGCCCGTCGCAGGCATAGGAGAGCAAAGGAGGCAGAGGCCCGGAGCAGAGGTGGAGGCCCGCGGCTTGAGAGAATGGAGAGGAAGGGAGAGGAGAGCAGCGAAGGCGGGCGTCTGCTGGTGCTCGAAGGCGGGCGGCGCGTGAAGCCGGGCGGCGCGTATAGGCGGGGCCGACCGGGCGGCGGCGGCGAGGCTAGGCCAACAGGGCGGCGCGGGGTCGCGGATTGGGAGGCGGGGCCAACCGGACGGCGGCGGCGAGGCATGACAAACCGGCCGGCAAGGCAGTGCCGATAGCAGATAAGACGAGATTAAGGGAGAGATGGTGTCGAAGTGGGAGAGAGAGGTGGGTGCGATGGGTAGGTGGGTGGGGACGTGGCGATAAGGCAGAGTGTGGTGGGATGGGTGGGTGGGGTCGGGCGTGGTGTTCGAGAGAGGCGGGTGGAAAGAGAGGCACCGCGGATCATGCCATGTCATCGATTCATGGGATCATATTTTGCCATCTGTAATAAAAACGCAAGCGACAAAGATCTTTGCCGTCTGCATTTCTTATTACAGATGGACAAATTTGCTCTTTGCCGTCTATAGTAACAAACGTAGACGGCAAAGATCTTAGCCGTATGTAGT
>JAHIAM010004380.1:0-38262 GCA_021605205.1 Aegilops longissima | reverse complement strand
GCCCGCTCGCTTCAACACAATGCCCTTTGGGCTCAAAAACGCCAAAAGAACATATCAGCGCATGATTCGTATATGTGGCAAACCAGATCGGCAAAACAAAGGAAGCATATGTAGATGACGTGGTCATCAAAACCAAACATGTCGAAACTCTAGTAGACGATTTGAGGCTCACATTCGACAATCTTCAAAATATGACATCAAGCTCAATCCGAAAATGCGCCTTCGCTCCAAACCGGAAAGCCTCGGGATTCATTGTGTCCGTAGAGGAATTGAAGCAAACCCAGCAAAGATCCGAGCTCACAATTGATATTCCAAAAGACCTCAAACAAATACAAAATTGACGGATGCGAGCGGCTCTAAGCCGCTTTATTTCCGCTTGGGAGAAAAGGCGCACTTTTACCGCCTCCTCCGCCGCATCAACACTTCGAGTGGATTGATGCCGCCACGGCCGGACTCAAGAAATAAAGGCCATTTTGGCAACAACCGTCCTCGCCGCCCAACGCCGTCGAACCAATGCTATTATATATCGCCGCAACACATCAAGTTGTCACGCGGTGCTCGCTTGTCGAACGAGAACGGACGGACACCGTTCCTCTTCAAAACCGGTTTACTATGTGTCCACCGTCCTAACTCCATGCAAGTCCCGCACCCACACTATCAAAAGATAGCATACGCGTGTTCATGGCATTCCGAAGCTGCGACACTACTTTCAAGAGTGTTCGATAACGGTAGCTCCAAGTACCTCTTAACGACATTATAAACAATCATGACGCGACGGGCCGGATTGCTAAATGGGCCATAGAGCTCCTTCCATTCGACATAACTTATAAGCCACGACGAGCTATTAAGTCGCAGGTTTTGGCCAACTTCGGGTCGAATGGACCGAAGTCAACTCCCTAAAGAGTACGGCGCGATACCCCAATTGATCATGCACTTTAACGGCTCCAAAATGTTCGCCGCCCTGGTCAAGGTCTGGCCGTCCCGACGCCCCCAACCGGGACACAGTCCAATACGCCCTTCGATAATGTATACGGACTCCAACAACGCAGCCAATACCGGCCCTTCGCACGCCTCCGGATGGCGCTCCATGGGCATTCAACGCCTAGAGGTGCGCGATTCAACTCGCAATATCTCAAATAAACGGAGACTTTGATGCCAAAGATCCAAAATGGCAGCATACCGCAATGCGGTCCTAAAATGTCAGCACGGTTCAAGGGCTCAATTTCATCATATAGCCCGGATAACAACCAGCGGCAGATATATTGGCATGCATCGGTGCAAAACGCGATGCCGCCCCACCCAATATCTTTTCGAACGGCTGTTCAAGCCATCCGCATTATGGTGAGGGGAGTCCGAAATAATAATCCGACCCAACCGCACCGCCTCGACGCCAACACTCGACACAACCGGAGGCTTTGCCACCGAGATAACACCTCCGCCACTTAAATAATGGCGTTATCGCCTCGCGGACGGAACCATTCCTAGCCTACCTAACTAGGCAGAACTCCTCAAGACCAAAATGAGGCTCGCTGCATAGTACGACGATCTAAAGCCTATAAAGTCCATGAGGGAGAGCTTTATAAGAAAAGCACTACCGAGTCCTTCAAAGGTGTATCTCCAAGAGGAAGGGCGAAACCTCCCGCTGAAATTCATGCCGGACGGGTGGGCACCATGCCGCAGCCTGGGCCCTTGTAGGCAAGGCCTTCCAGACAGGATTTTATTGGCCGACGGCCCGGCAGATGCGCAGGACTTAGTCCAACGATGCGTTGGTTGCCAGCTTTTGCTAACTAAAGCCATATGCCACCCACCGCCTCAAAACTATACCCATCACCGGCCGTCATGTCCGGGGCTTGACATGGTTGGACCTCTTAAGGGAGGAACCCACAAGCAAAAATACTTATTGGTCATGGTGGACAAATTCACCAAATGGATAGAGGCCAAGCTCGTTAAAACGGCCAATCCGGACCGTGATAGACTTCATATCGTGGGTAGTAATCGCACGGTGTCCCCACAAGATCATCATCGATAACGGCACCAACTTCACGGCCGATGAGGTCAAATTATGGTGCAAAACATGGGCATCAAGCTCGACACGCCTCGCCTATCACCTCAAACCAACGCCAAGTCGAACGAGCAAATGGTCTAATCATGAGCGGCATTAAACCCGCACTAGTGCGGTCCTCAAGGAATCTAACACGACCGGGTTGAGGAGCTCGACCAGACTGGGGCTGCGGACCACGCCGAATCGCATTCACCGGATTCACACCATTCTTATGGGTACGGCGCAGAGGCAGTCTTGCCTCATGACATAATACATGACTCACCTCAAGGCACATGTATGAAGAAAGAGAAGCCGAGCTCGATCGGCAGGACAGTTTGGTCGCATTGGAGGAGGAGCGCGACGTGGCAAAAGCTCGCTCCGATTCTATCAACAAAGAGGCTCAAGATATCAAAGCAGGAAGCACGGGCCAAAGCTTATAACGCTGGCGAACCGTTCTACGCCGCCGGACAAGAAAAAGGACAAACTCAAGCCCAAATGGGAAGGTCCTTCATCATCGACCAGGTCCCGACCGCGGAGCATACCGCCTATGAAACGATCGGATAACCGACTCGAGCCGAACCCATGGAACGCAGCCCGCCTTCAAGATTCTACGCCAAGTGCCGGACTCCAAGTTCGCCTCCTTCCTCCGCCCACATTTTCTATTTTTGCTGTCTTTTATTTCTCCTCCTCCTCCTTCTTTGAAGCCTCTAGAGGTTCGCTTGCGCTTTTTCAAGACATACTTGACGCGCTGTCCGCTACCATTATACCTGGGGCTTTTTAATGTAGCTTATTTATACGGGCTTTATGCCCAACACATGCTAAACTTCCGCATGTACCTTTTATTCACCATTATATGCATCGATATGACTTAAGTTTTGGCCAAGCTGGGTTGTTCGCTCCTGTGCTTACCCCTACGCTTCCGATTGTTCGCTAGGTGGTAAAGGAGCACCTCTCACATTGTTACACGCTGGTCACCGGATGTGTCCTCGACTGTGAAGCCAAAGCTAGCGTTTTAAGGGAATATTCGGTCGGTGAACTGAAAGATGATTTTAACTATTTACCCATCTGCCCCGATGATTTTCTGCTTTCATAGCAGCTTTGACATGCACTTTAGGCATGCATCCCAATGAAAGGAACCCTTAACGGAACTATTCTCCCGGAAGATGTTTCTTACTACCCATGTAATATAACATAACTAGTTGGGCACTTGTCCGACATAGCAATAATGACCCCTACGCCTTTGTCTCCATGCATACCCCGGTTCTTATATAACCATGAAGTATTCGGACACCTCCGACTATTGGGTCCCGAGGTCGGCTTAAAAGGTCCGCTATGACAAACGATCTACAATCCGCTAGAAGACATTTTTTCATGTCATATTTTTACATAGTCAACTCGACTCATTGTATTCCTCCTCAATGCCATCTAATAGGCTATCTAATTTACAATCTTGTTGAAAACTTGGCGCCAATTCTACTTGGCCGACACTGCTTACAGGATCTCCATCCCATCAGCCCCACAGTCCGACTCGCCATGTGGTTTGGGTCAGCCTTCAGTACCGCTGCCTTTACCATGGCCCAGCCTCCTCGGCGCCTTGACGGCAGGCCGATATCTTCCATAGACGGAAGCGCCGCTGCTCCTTGAAGCCGCTTCCGCCAGCTCCCCAATGCCTTCGGGCAGGGAGATAGATGGCCACAAGGCCCGGCCGATGCCTTTCATCACCGCCGGACTCGTCTGCAGCTAACGCACCGGGAAGAAGATCACCAAGAACTGGGCATCTCCTCCTCAGACGACCGTGAGCAAACCTACATACATGTTTATGTTAGTCGCCTTCCTCGCCAACTCTTTCAAAGTTCGCCAAGAACTTATCGAAAATGCCGCGACGGCCGCCGATTCTCCTTTATGGAGTCGCATAACCGGGCACGAACATCCTTTAGTTCCTCACCCAGCTTGGTGTTGGCATCTTGAGGTTATTTTTCCCTGCCAACTCTCGCAGCACGCCTCGCCAGCCTTTAGCTGGCGCAAGAGCTGTTGCTTGTCCGGATCTAGTCCGCGCCATCTGCAATGTTTTGTCGATTTACACACCCTCCGCACTTCATAAACTATTTATCTTTTGAAGCGATATTACCAGAGGGGGTCTCGTGGCTCACCTCAGAAGCGGCTAGTGCGGCCTCAAGTTGGGCCTTGCACTCTTCAAGCCCCGGGACAGTCGGGTATTCTTTTTGTAAGATCCTCAGATAACAAATGATCCTTAAATCAGTTATTCTAACTATTTTAAGTCTCGGGCTACTGCATATATAATCACAAATTTCCTTACCCGATGTCCTTTACATACTGCTCGTGGCTCGCTAGACCATCTTGAGCGGCACAGAGGTGCGATCTCCAATTGAAGGCATTCAAGGCCTCTTGGGAGAAACATGCGCCACGAAGAACTGTCCGCGGCGCCTGTGATTCAAGGCGCCTCCACCTCGGAGTTGGTGGCGACAATCTGTCGGCATCCTCCGCTGGAGGAGCATCCATAGCTCGCTCCGCCCACTTGATATATCAATTCCTCATGAGAACGGGGTACTAGGCAGTAATATTCTCTTCCACAACCCAAATGAGCCTCGACGCCAAGAACAGTTCGCAAAGGGCCACGAAGCCCGCTGGCGTGCAAGATGGAGGCAGGAGGCGGTGGTGCAACTGAGGTCAGAGAACTCCAAGAGCCCTCGAGAAACGGATGGATTGGAACCAGTCCTCTTACTAGATAAGAGATGAAGCATACCCGCCTCCTTTAGAGGGATTGGGGACACTCTCCGCCTGCTTCCGCCTTGTAGGTGGTAAGTCCTGCTCGAACCGAACCATGAAGGCCGGGAAGAAACCTTGGTTTGGAGTATAACTAGCTCGCTATGCGGGACTGAGCATCTCCCCACTTCCAGGCTGAGGGCTCTGAGCGAGAGGAGGAGCCACGCCGACCGTCCATGATGGAATGGGCTTTGGTCGAGGCGCCCATGAAAGCTCGCAAGGGGGGTTGGTGTGACTCAGATCTAGATCATCGCCTTTTATAGGAAACTCATTTGTGCAGCTAGGGGGTAAGTATAAAATACCCAAGCTTTTCAGATTCATTCAAACACATGGAAGATGGCCATTATTGGGCGAGAAGCCAAGGAGCGAGTATTTATCGTAAGCCGGACACTATTCAACAAGTATATGGAATTTGGAGAAGAACCCGCCGCAATGTCAAGACAATCAACGCTACCGGACTCATCGCCATTGAAGCCTGGTTCGGGGCTATTGAGGGAGTCTCGATTAGGGGGTGTCCGGATAGTTAACTATCACCGCTGGGCCGACTCGACTATGAAGATACGAGATCAAGACTTCGCCTTGTCCGGATGGGACTTTCCTTGGCGAGAAGGCAAGCTTGGCGATACGGATATGTAGATCTCCTACCATTGTAACCGACTTGGTGTAACTCCTAACCTATCCGTGTCTATATAAACCGGAGGGTTTTAGTCCGTGAGGATCTAACAACAATCATACCAAAGGCTAGCTTCTAGGGTTTAGCCCGCTTGATCTCGTGGTAGATCTACTCTTGTACTACCCATATCATCAATATTAATCAAGAAGGAGTAGGGTATTACCTCCATCGAGAGGGCCCAACCTGGGTAAAACATCGTGTCCCTTGTCTCCGTTACCATCCGCCTAGACGCACAGTTCGGGACCCCTACCCGAGATCCGCCGGTTTTGACACCCACATTGGTGCTTTCATTGAGAGTTCTTCGCATCGCCGCGTAGGACGCCTCATCCCGCCTTTTAAAGACGATACTATCACCAAAGGAGCCTTGGTCACCGGTAAATTGTAATCCGTCGATTATAGGATCCAATATCATGGCAGTCCATCTCGCTCCTTGATACTTATGCGAATAGTCCTGTTGGTCGAAGGTGATTGGTTTTGATAATCCAGCAAAGGGCGCGATTTTAGTGGGCGCCACTGCTTTTTCCTTTGATCACATGAAGTGAGTTTACTGTTTTAACCTCTGTGGGAAATTCTTTTGTTTTCCGGGCTGTGCTTGTGGTGCTCGCCATCATCTTCACTTGGTGTGTCGAGCCCTTGTGTTCAGCGCTGAGTCTCACCGGACTGTTTGAAGACCCAACAATTGTGGGTATGGTTTGCAGCTCCCGAGTACTGTGGATGTGACATATCTTGTCCAAGATTTTGTTTGTTGATAGCTCATCGCTATTGTACTTAGGGGCAGCTTTTTATTGTTCTGCTGTGAGCTTTTTGAATCCGCGCGCGATCGCCGCGCTTTTGGACCGCTCTTTTAATCCGGCTGGTCCTTTTTGGCGCTGTGGTTTCCCATTTCCATCCCTCGATTTCGATGTACTTGGGTCAGCTGGTGTCGTGATCTGCTAGCCAGCTATCCTCTCCCCGCAGAAGTGGGTCATGAGGCTTGTTAATGCGGCCATTGTTCTTGGTTTTCCTTGGCCGAGGTGTCTCATGCAGCCATTCGCCCTGACATTGTGTTTGAAGGTTGCTAAGGCTTCACGCATTTGATAGTCGACTATTTGGTTCTTTTTAGTGAGGAACCTGTTCCAGCATTTCCGGCTGACTCTCCGGCTGTTGAGTTATGTGACTTAGATCGCTCAGATCCTGAGGGCGGACATAGGTCCTCCAAAATTTGCCCAAACGCATCCTCGAGCTCTTCCCAGCTTCCAATGGCATTTTCAGGAGGCTTTAAGCCAATGCCGAGCTGGCCTTTGAGTTTGAGGGGTATATTTATGGCGTGAGATCATCTCCTCTAGCCATGTGTATGTGGAGGATGTAATCCTCAATCCGCACCTGTGGTCTGTTGTTCCGTCAGATGCCTCTATGTTTACGGGTTTGAACTCCCGCAGAAATTCATGATCCAAAGACCTCATTGGTGAAACATAGGGATGTGCGCCTCTCGTATTTGGGTGTGCCGTGATGTTCGGATATTTGGCGGTTGCATTGCTTTGAAGAGCTTGCTTTCTTGGCCCATAGACGGACCTAACTGGGCCATCCTTTGATGTGAACCCTATATGGATCGTTGCATCGGGCTTGTAAAGTGGGTTCCGATAGGTATCTGGTCCCCGTGATGCGCCATAGCTCGCTCCGCCTAATTGATATATTGACCCCTCATGAGAACGGGGTACTAGGCAGAATATTCTCTCCACAGCCCAAATGAGCCTCGATGCTCAAGAACAGTTCGCAAAGGCCACGAAGCCCGCGATGTGCAAGATGGAGGCAGGAGTAAGGTGGTGCTACTCGAGGCCATAGAACTCCAAGAGCCCCCGAGAAACGGATGGATTGAAACCGAGTCCTCTTACTAGATAAGAGATGAAGCATACCCGCCTCCTTTAGAGGGATCGGGGACACTCTCCGCCGCTTTCTGCCCTTGTAGGTGGCAAGTCCGGCTCGAACCCAACCATGAAGGCCGGGGAAGAAATCCTTGGTTTGGAGTATAACTAGCTCGCTATGCGGGACTCGCAGCATCTCCCACTTCAGCCGAGGGTTGGGAGCGAGAGGAGGTGCGCCGACCGGCCCATGATGGAATGGGCTTGGTCGAGGCGCCCGATGAAAGCTCAAGGGGGGTGGTGTGACTCAGATCTAGATCCTCGCCTTTTATAGGCAGCTCATTTGCTCAGCTAGGGGTAAGTGTAAAATACCCTGGTTTTTTGCATTCATTCAAACACGTGGAAGATGGCCATTATTGCCAGAGAAGCCAAGGAGCGCAGCATTTATCGTGTTTTACACTATTCAACAAGTATATGGAATTTGAGAAACTCACAATGCCGAAGATTCAACTGGCTGATCATCGCTATCAAGCTGGTTCGTGGTTAATGAGGGAGTCCTGATTAGGTGTCCGACAGCCAATCACCATTGGCCGACTCTGACTATGATTGAAGATCGTCCCTGTCCGGATGCCTTCTCTTGATGATCTACCATTGTAACATGTAGAGTCTACACTAATCCCGGTACGCATTAGACGCACATTTCGACACTCCTTTCAGATCCTGGTTTTGACAATCACATTGGTGCTTTCATTGAGAGTTCTCTGCGCTGTCATTGCCGGTGTCAAACCGGCGGATATCGGTAGGGGGTCCCGAATCAAGGCCTAGGCGGATGGTAATGGAGACAAGTGACATGATATTTTTACCCAGGTTCAGGCCTCTCAATGGAGGTAATACCTTACCCCGCTGATTAATATTGATGATATGGGTAGTACAAGAGTAGATCTACCACGAGATCAAGGAGGCTAAACCCAGAAGCTAGCCTATGGTATGATTGTTGTTCTGTCTCACGGACTAAAACCCTCCGGCTTATATAGACACCGGATAGGTTAGGGTTACATGTAGTCGGTTACAATGGTAGGAGATCTACATATCCAGACGCCAAGCTTGCCTTCCACACCAAGGAAAGTCCCATCCGACACGGGCTAAGTCTTCAATCTTGTATCTTCATAGTCTTGGAGTCCGCCGTGATGATAGTTCGCTATCCGACACCTCCTAGTCCAGACTCCTTCAAGAGTCTCCCTAACGAGGCTTCAATGACGATTTAGTCCGGCGCATATTGTTTTCGCATTGCAAGGCGGGTTCTCCTCCAATACTTCATAGAAGGTTTTGAACACGAGGATAGTGTCCGCTCGCAAAACAAGTTCCACATACCACCGTGAAAGAGAATAACTTTTGCATAGATCCGCTGACGTATTCGCGGGCGTGACATCATATCGCGCCAGGTCTTTATATGAACTGTTTTTTACCGTTCCACCTCAGCCGCTTAGCGAGGAGGTTTCTTGGCACGCCTTATCAAAGATAGATCGTGCCCTCGTATTCGGGATTCTCATCAATACGGACGCGGTAACTCCAACTGCGTCTGGCTTAGACGCCTCTATCAAAGGCGTAGTCCTAATCGACCACGGGTGGGCTCTGGTATTCAACCTCTTTATAATGAGACCAAGGCCCTTCTTTTACACCTCCATCGAAGTTCGCCGCTCGAAGTTCTAACACCCAAAGCTTCAGATTTAGGCGCTTCGACCTTTGACGATGTCCGCCCGCCAGCATGGCCGATGGATGTCTTCCTCCATCACGTAAGAAGATGTGCTAAAGCTGCTAGACGCCAGTATCTAACCGCAAGATCTCAGATAGGCTGCCTGCTCCAAGGCAGGTCATTCCCACTCCCGAGCCCGGCGAGAACGTGGTGTTCGTGGTCTCACTTCCTTCGGGTTTAGTCTTCCGACGGATCCTTTTGTGCGGGGCTCATGTTTTATTATGGGTTGATTTCCATGACTTGAATCTGAGTCCATCCTCCATATCTCGCCATTCATTGTAGTATGTGAGGCCTTTCTCCATATTACCCCCACTTTGGATTGTGGCTCAAGACCTTTAAGGTGGAGCAAAAGATGATCGGGGGCAATAAGCAGAAAGCGGAGGGGCGGTCATAAGCAAATGTGCTGATGTCTGGGTCTGAGGGCTCTTTTCAAGAGGAGCTTGGTTTGTGGCAACGGGAGTGGTATTATATCACCGCCTCCTGGGGCACCAAATGGGTGGCGCCCCGCCTCCACTCAGTCCACCACAGCGGCTGGCCTCATGGGTCAACAAGGCTCGACTGGGGCCGCCCAAGGACGCCTTTGCAGCAGGGCCGATTCGAGACCTCCTAGAAAGAGAGATCAACTGCTGCCGAGGCGCAGTTATGCTGATCCGCGCCTGCCCTACAAATGTCGCCTCCGCCTGTGGGAATTTAATCCAGAGGGACCACGAGCCTCCAAATTTTATGGGCACGACGCCTGTGGGAGATGTATAAACTGTTCTTTGATCACAAGAGAAGTGTCCGGACCTGACCGAGGACGCAGGACTAAGCTGCAATCGCCTAGACACTCAAGTAAGTAGTCCCAGAACCGGACAAGCTGTTCATTCATTTATCATATATATATGCCCTTTAAAGGAGCCGCTTTTTTGAACAGAGGATAGCCAAGGCAAAGTTTATAAGGTGTCCGCCCTCCCGTGAGACCACGCCGGATCCCATGCTGACCAAGATGTTGAAGGCCGCGCTTTTGAAGAAGGCGGCTAAGGGCAGGGGAAGCAACTCGCCTTTACGAAGGAGGCTATCAAGGAAGGAGGGATTAAAAGTCCCATCTTCGAGGAGAGAAGAGGACCGCCGGAAGATCCGAGGTCAAGGCCTCAAAGAGGGAAAAGGAATTCGCAGAGAGTCCGCGCTAGGAAGTAACCCAGCCGCACTATTTCCCCAAGGGGATCAACCTCCAAAGGAGCCGTAAGTAAAAAGAAGGGGTCTTGTAAATAAGGAACATCCCAGATTTATTTCTAAAGATAACCGAAATTGTACCTTGTAGTTCGGATCTCAGCCCTTCCGAAAGCGTAGCTCGGGATCTTCTTCCGGAGATGATGGAGAGCTTAAACGCCCACTGCCGCAGACTCATGCGAGGCGGACGACCCGAGGTGTCGCATGAGGGTTCTCTAAGTCCGCGAGGCCGGAAGGTCCGCGCCAATCGGGCGGCAATCGGAGGAGCTGAAGAATCTGCCGGGCGAAGCGGTTATCTCGTAAGATCACCGTTTCTAATGGGTATGGTGATTGAAAGAATTGCATCCGCGAGAGCGGATTGCATGAAGCCGCCGTAAGCCTACCGACAGGTTCGAGCACGCAAAAATGATGTACCTTCCGACAAGATGCATATAGAATGCGCTCAGATAGATAGTAGCCCCGAGACTCGTGATGTTGTCAAAATTGACAGCGTGCCGAGGATCAAAATCTCAGTTATAACATATCGCCGCCCTAAACAGGTGGCGGGCGTCCGGCACAGCCGGATCGATGAATATGCCGAACTAAAGCGGCAACTTGACGAGGCGGATGCGACATCGCGCTGGTCAATAAACGGTTTGACGAGTCACAAGGTATGCGATTTCTACGCGACACCTGGTAAGGGAGCTTGACGCCCATGTCTTACTATTTGTATGCTTAATGCGATGGTGCCGCTGTTGGAGGAGCTATGCGCTAAACTCGCCGAGCGAAAGAGCAAGCCAGAAATAGTAATGCGGTTAAGGCCGGGCCGAGGAGCTAAAATCCCAACGGGCTGCTCACCGCCAAGGAAAGAGGAATTGGCCGATATGGCCGAAGTTGAAGAATACTACCGATCGCTGCGAGGTTCTTGAAAAAGAACGCTGCGGAGCAAGAGGGCTCAAAAAGGCCGCCGCCAATCCAAGGATGCCCGCTCGCTTTGAGAGCTGCCAAGGAGGAGCTGAGTCGCCGGGCAATTATGCTAGAAAACCGCTTCGCCAAGGAGGAAATATACGGATCCAAAGTATGCTCAATTGGACAAGTTGTGGAGTTCGGAGGATGCTTATCTCGATTTAGCAGCGAAGGCCAGGGACGCGATTGAGCACTTCCGTGGCTGTAAGGCACAAAAGGAAGAGCTATATTGGTCGCAATTCCATAGTCCGGAGTGTCTTCTTCCGCTGACCGATCGGTTGGCCGAATGGGCCGAGCTGAATCGACTATCCGGACTTGCCATGAAGCATGTCATGACTCATTTGTGGTCGGGCGGACCCTACCAGAGTTATTTTGGTTTAGTGCAGCAGCCTTTGCTGCGGTATCGCTGACGACGCAATGAGGCGGTCGGCGTATTGAGGAGCGCGATGGCTCGCCCGTCAAGACATACTGGGCAAATATGCAGGCCACCGACGCTGCATCCCAAGATTCGGACAGAAGTTTAGTACCGCCGAGCACTACTTTGAGGAAGTTCCGCAGGCGCCTGCTTAATAGAGACGCAGTGCTCAAGGATATTATGTTTAAATGACATGTATGATTTGTGAAAACAATGTTTCAATATAATATAAGAGCTTTTTATACTTGTGCTTTCAAGTAGTAGACTACTCCCCTCAAGCGGCCAGATATGTATATGTGTATATAACTCAAAGATGGCAGTCCTTGGTTTCAGCCCCCACGCATAGTGCGGGGTGTTTGCAAAGAACGTGTTTTTCACACTTGATCCAACGCCTTGGTCCTGTTAAGGAGGTGATAGCGAGCAAACCAGGCAAACGGACTATAATGCTTTGTCACTTTCACTTAGCCATAGGAGTTCGAGGGTGGGGCTATCAGATAGCCCCTGGGGCACCGCACTCTCCGAATTCGGGTGTGTATGTGCTTGACCGAAACCGTCCTTCGTTAACGCGAGGAATCCTAAACATTCCGATGAGTCATCGAGTGGTTGACCAGTCTCTCGCTATATCATGACACCAGCCGCTTTTTCAATCGAGGTGCTCGCCCGCCGAACCGGGCACAATCGCAGAGTTCTCCGGTGCCGCTAGCCGATAGAACGGAACGAAGGCAGCAAAAACACAGGAGCCGGACAAACCCAACATTTTACCAAAGACATGATTCGAGCTGATGCATATAAGTCCTAATCTCGAGACGCCAATACTCCCTAAGGTATTCGGTCTTCATAAAACGGGCAGAATAATGCCCTAAGCCCCGTGTCCGTGCACGCGCAAAAATTCTGGTGCGCTAATGCCAAAACGCCAGCCTCCTCCTCGGTTATAGTAAGAAACCGGGGATGTATATCAACAAGAGACAGAAAAGAGGTTTACGCAGGTCTTAATCAAAAGAATCTCTTGCAACGGGTCCCTACTGCACGCCTCACCGTGGTTCCGCGCAGCCGTGATCCTCGACGGGTGTAGCACGTTGTTCATCCGTAAAAGAGAGGAACTCAGTTTAAAAGAAAAAGATCGTGTGAAAGAAGTACTTTATATTAAATAAACAGAGTATGATTCAAGAAGTGAATAAAATTGAGCTTTATTGTCTCTGTGATACATGCATGCAGCCCCTTGTATGGGGGTATGCCAGGTAGGCGCCGGACTGCCTAGCCGTGTCCGGGTTTGAATAACCAATTCAGGTTCTTTGACTAGCGGAGCCGAGATAGGCGTGGGGCTGTCAAGGCGTCTCACGCTCCTCCGCGCTCAAGTAACACTTAATACTCCCTTTAATGAGATGATGCCGTGGACCGGCATTTTAAGTGTTAGAGATGCATAATGCGGTATTGCATTAAAGCGGGCGAAAGCTTCAAGGCCCCAATAGTGCTTGATGGCTACTTTTAAACGGGCGACATGGAAGATTAACTTTCGCGACGGAAGTTGTTTGATGAACCGAACACGACTTCCAAAGCAGATGGAGCCCGCATAATGGGTATACGGGCTCGCATTACTCCTTTAAAGGAGGTGTTGCTACGGCTAATTTTGGTTGGGTCTATCCCCATCTTGCGGATTGTGTCCCGATATATCAGGTTTATGTCATCGCCACCATCCATGAGGACATGTGTAAATTGAACTACGATTATAGGATCCAATATGAAGGCAGCCCATCCCATGCTCCGGATACTTTCGAATAGTCCTCGATGGTTGAAGGTGATTGGTTTTGATAACCAGCAGTGCGGCGCGATTTTAGTGGGCGCCATTCGCTTTTTCCCTTTGATCACGGAAGTGAGTTTACTGTTTTAACCTCTTGTGGGAAATTCTTTTGTTTTCCGGGCTCGCTTGTGGTGGTCGCTATAATCTTCACTTGGTGTGTCGAGCCCCTTGTGTTCGGGCGTTGAGTCTCGCCGATGTTTGAAGACCCAACAATCTGTGGGTGTGGTTTGCGTGCCTCCCGAGTACTGTGGATTTGACATATCTTGTCCAAGATTTTGTTTGAGTTGGATAGCTCATCGCTATTGTCCTTAAGGGGCATTTTTATTGTTCCGCCGTGAGCTTTTGAATCCGCATTACGCCGCGCTCTTTGGGCGTTCCTCTTTATCCGCACCGTCCTTGTTGCGCCTGTGGTTTCAAGCTCCATCTCCTCGACTTCGATGTACTTGGGTCGCTGGTGCTGCATCTTGCTAGCCAGCTATCCTCTCCCACGCAAAAGCCGGTCCGAGACTTGTTAATGCGCCATTGTTCTTGGCTTTTCTTGGCCGAGGTGTCCAAGTAGCCATTCGCCCTGGACGTTGTGTTTGAAGGCTGCTAAGGCTTCAAATATCCTGACAATGACTATTTGGTTCTTTTTAGTAAGGAACCTGTTCCAGAATTTCCGGCTGACTCTCCGAGCTGTTGAGTTATGTGACTTAGATCGTCAGATCCGGAGGGCGGACATAGGTCCCCGAAAATTTGCCCGACACGCATCCTCGAGCTCTTCCCAGCTTCCAATGGTATTTTCGGGAGGCTTTTGCCAATGCCGAGCTGGCCCTTTGAGTTTGAGGGGTAAGTATTTTATGGCGTGAGATCATCTCCTAGCTATGTGTATGTGGAGGATGTAATCTCAATCCGCACTCTGTGGTCTGTTGTTCTGCATATGCGCTCTATGTTTACGGGTTTGAATCTCGCTGGAAATTATGATCCACCACCTCATCGGTGAAACATAGATGTGCGCGCCTCAGATTTAGGTGTGCCGTGATGTTTGGATATTTGGCGGTTGCCTTGCTTTGAAGAGCTTGTTTTCTCGCCAGACGCTTGTGTGCGGCGCTTAGTTGCCGCTTCTCTTTGCCGCTGGGTCGCCCATCCGACCGGGTGGCCTTCTTACTTTTTGATTGTGGGGGTCTAAGGCCTCCTCACAAATTCGGGCAGTAGCTTTTTGATAGTTTTGTTTGGCGCATCGTCAGCCGATTTGTCTCATGTGTTGAATACTTTGCTCCATCTGATCCTCGAGTGCATCTTCCGCTGTTTTGAGCTTCCGCTTGCTTTTTCAGCTACGCGCAGCGGCTATTTGAGCCTTTTCTCGAGGTTATTTTGCTCCAACAATTTGTCCGGTGAGATCGTCCTGACTGTTGTCTTCGCCGGGACGGGTTGTTTATCCAAGTTGTCTTGTTCGACGATTGCTCGATAGCATGTTCGTCAGTTCACCGTTCGCCTCGCTCTATGGCTAGGTCTCGTTGAGGCGGACTTGGTTCGCATTTATGTTGCCGCTTTGCTTTTCGAGGGATTTATCCTTCGAGCGCCCCATTGTTCCTCGCCTTCATTTCCTTTAGGTGTATCCACCATGTATACATCATGGGGTGAAGTGGTTGTCCAGCATCCTATAGGCGCTGGTTCAAGGTTGTCTCCACATCGCCGCCCATACCGCCGATGTCTTCGAGTCGTAAATCGAGCACGCCGTAAGCTTTCGACAAGGCTACGGGCGGGGTGGTGGTGGGCGCTGAATTTCTTCGCCGTCCGCATCCCAACCTTCCCGATCAGAAGTCCGCCATGGCTCTCCGGATAAAGAGAGAGACTTTAGTGAATTGAGGATGTCGCCAAAGGGCGGTGCCGAAAGATGTCCGCGGCGGTGAACTCTATGACCGGGCGCCCAATCGGATTCGATTGGCAGGGCGCTGGAGGGTTCGAGTCCGGAGAGGAGTCCGCACCGGAGTCAAGGTCTTCGCAGCGACAGGATGGAGTTCGCCTCGACGCCAGAGATTGTAGGCCCCGAGGCGTGTCCAACCACTCGCCCTCGATCGGGGAATCCCGCCCGGATTGCCGCCGAGCGATGCCGGTGCGCTCTGTAATCGCTCGCCGCAGAGCTAGATCATGCCTATCGAGACAAGGCGGCACGCTTGGTTGCAGCTCAATCCGTCAAGATCAAGTCTCCGCGATATCGGACGATAGTTCAGATTTCCAAATCTGACCTCGATGGCCAGGGGCGAGCCGATCCGCTTCCAGATGGCTGCTTAATTGCCCGCAGCAAGGCGCCAATACGAAGATCAGTCCGGGAGAAAAGTCTCACCCCGACCGCTGCTGTTGTTGATGATCAAGGAGCCATCGGGCCTATCGGTGACGCACAAAGGAACTCTCAATGAAAGCACCAATGTCGGTGTCAAACCGACGGATCTCGGTAGGGGGTCCCAACTATGCGCCTATGCGGATGGTAACAGAGACAAGGGACACGATGTTTTTACCCAGGTTCGCCCTCTCGATGGAGGTAATACCCTACCCCCGCTTGATTAATATTGATGATATGGGTAGTACAAGAGTAGATCTACCACGAGATCAAGGAGGCTAAACCCTAGAAGCTAGCCTATGGTATGATTGTTGTTCTGTCCTACGGACTAAAACCCTCCGGTTTATATAGACACCGGATAGGTTAGGGTTACACAGAGTCGGTTACAATGGTAGGAGATCTACATATCCGTATCGCCAAGCTTGCCTTCCACGCCAAGGAAAGTCCCATCCGGACACGGGACGGAGTCTTCAATGGACGGAGTCTTCAATCTTGTATCTTCATAGTCTTGGAGTCCGGCCGTGATGATAGTTCGGCTATCCGGACACCCCCTAGTCTAGGACTCCCTCAGTCGCCGTCAGGTAGGATGCCTCATCCCGTCTTTAAAGACGATACTATCGCCAAAGGAGCCTTGGCCGCTGGTATGACTCTTCGGCTAGGTGGTTTTCTTATGGCCGCCAGTTCGGCCACCGCGCCGACGATGACCTCTCGAGTCATCGAAACCAATCTCCATGATAATTCGGAACTTGCCGAACAGTTAGAACCGATCGAGTTTCCACCAGAACGAAGCTCCAGATCGTGATCGCCGCTCGAGTCGCCATGATCACGCAATCGGATTGGGCCTAAACCGATCCGAGAGAGATCAACTCTCCCTGTGCTACCCATCATGTTGCTGTGATAGAGGAGCAATGCGGCGATTCTTCTTCTATCTTAAGGACTAGCTACGTCCGATTCCCGATCCCTCCATGCCGGATTCCCGCAGAGGATGGATGTCGATCAAGCCCTGAACTTAAAGTCAGCGGCGGGTTGGACTCATTGATAACACTCAAAATCCAAACTTCCGAAGTTCGAAACTTCGCCCCCGAGTCCTAAATTGACGGGTTCCGGATCTAGTTCCACCTACCACCCAAACATTATCGATCTCTCTCGAATTCGCAAGAGCCCGCTGAAACAAGACATCATTATCGGGCCGATTCTTCCCGGTTATGAACAGGATAGAGGACTGCCGAGAGGAGGACGAATCCCTATTTTTTGCAATAATTGCACGGACAAGGAATCCTAAACGCCATAAGTCGTCACAAATTACACGCTTTGTTGACTTGGTGACCATAGTACAAAAGTACTCGTATGGATGGAGAGCGCCGAAAACCGAAGTAAATTTTGGGATAATCCGCCCCAATACATCCCTAGTCCGAAATAAAAGGGTGCATCATTACCAAGCACCGGGTTAAACACAAAAACCAAAACCCCCTAAAGGGTAACGAACCGTACTGGAGGGTTGTCTAAACGGACCCTGCAAAATTCACAGTACAGAGGGCGCCACTCCAACTCATAGCCTTCGAGCATGTTGGATACTACCGCAGTGGCCAAAAGTGGCTAAGAGCTTCTAGCTTCGTAATCCCAGCCCAACAACACCAAGACGGTGTTAATAGCTTCGAGACTTTCGATCAAATAACATGCGAAACGAACACTCCGCAACCTTGTCAAGTCTACCAAGTAGCAACAATAAATCCATGGAGGACACGGCTATTACCTTTAATGCCAAGGATTTAACCTAAATTCAACAGCCCGAGCACCAGCCGCATTGGTCCTTAGTCCGATAGTGGACGCACTTTCTCCTTACTAAGGTACTCATGGATGGCGGCAGCGACTAAACCTCATCTATGAGGAAACCTCCAAAAATGGAAATAGACTCGAACCGCATTGAGCGAAGCATCACAACCTTTAGAGGAATAATCCTTAGCCGGAAGCATGCTGCACAGAAAAATCACACCGACGAGTGTTCGCTCACGGACAATTACAGTCCGAGGAGGTCACATTTCAAGTGGCCCTGCTCAACAGCGGATATCATGCTTTATTAGGACGAGAGGCATTCACAATTTTTCAAGCTATACCCCATTATGGGTACATGAAGCTTAAAATGCCCGACCTAACGGAATCATCACTCGCTAGTGATCCAATATAGCACTCGCCGAAAAACAAGACAGCCACACTAGCCCTCGAGGCACTATCCAAGCCCTAGCGCCGAGGAACTCACCGCGATGCGCCCACGGTGAACAGGACGATGTGATACTTGATAAAAGATCCAAGTCCACCTCTTTTAAACAAGCGGATGAAATAGTCAAATTCCAAGTCCACCCAACGGACCTCGCAAAGACGGCCTCCATTGGGGCACAATTAAACCCCGATGTAGACGCCAGACCACGAGAATTTCTACGAGAAAACTGAGATATCTTTGCTCGCACCCTTCGACATGCCAGAATCCCACGCCGGCTGGCCGAGCACAACCTAAATATCCTAAAAGGATTCAAGCCACCAAACAGACTCTTCGGCGCTTTTCCCAACCCAAGAGATGTGCCATGGAGAGGAGCTAGCCAAACTTTTGGAAGCCGGATTCATCGAGATATAAAACATCCGGACTGGCTAGCAAACCCGGTGATGGTACCAAAGAAGGATAAACCGGCGCCTATGTGTTGATTTTAAAGACCTTAATAAGGCTTGCCCAAAGGATCCTTCCCTCCTCGAATTGATCAAATTATTGACGCTACAGCAGGACACGACTCATTGTGCTTCCTCGACGATACTCCGCTACCACCAAATCAAGATGGCGGAGCTGCACTAAGCTGCAATAGCATTCATCACTCCATACGCCCGCTCGCTTCAACACAATGCCCTTTGGGCTCAAAAACGCCGCAAGCAACATATCAGCGCATGATTCGTATATGTCCGCAAACCAGATCGGCAAAACAAGGAAGCATATGTAGATGATGTGGTCGCAAAACCAAACATGTCGAAACTCTAGTAGACGACTTGAGGCTCACATTCGACAATCTTCAAAATATGACATCAAGCTCAATCCGAAAATGCGCTTCTTCATGCTCCAAACGGAAAGCTCCCGGCTTCATTGTGTCCGTAGAGGAATTGAAGCAAACCCAGCCAAGATCCGAGCTCACACAATTGGATATTCCAAAAGACCTCAAACAAATACAAAATTGACGGATGCGAGCGGCTCTAAGCCGCTTTATTTCCGCTTGGGAGAAAAGGCGCTACCTTTACCGCCTCCTCCGCCAAGACCAACACTTCGAGTGGATTTGATGCCGCCACGGCCGGACTCAAGAAATAAAGGCCATTTTGGCAACAACCGTCCTGCCGCGCCAACGCGGGCGTAACTAATGCTATTATATATCGCCGCAACACATCAAGTTGTCACAAGTGCTCGTTGTCGAACGAGAAACGGACGGACACCGTTCCTCTTCAAAACTGGTTTACTATGTGTCCACCGCCCTAGCTCCATGCAAGTCCCGCACCCACACTATCAAAAGATAGCATACGCGTGTTCATGGCATCCCGAAGCTGCGACACTACTTTCAAGAGTGTTCGATAACGGTAGCCTCCGGCACCTCTTAACGACATTATAAACAACCGCGACGCGACGGGCCGGATTGCTAAATGGGCCATAGAGCTCCTTCCATTCGACATAACTTATAAGCCACGACGAGCTATTAAGTCGCAGGTTTTGGCCGACTTCGTGGTCGAATGGACCAAGTCAACTCCCTAAAGAGTACGGCGATACTCCAATTGATCATGCACTTTGACGGCTCCAAAATGTTGGCCGCTCTGGGTCAAGGCCGCCCCGACGCCCCCAACCAGGACACAATCCAATACGCCCTTCAGATAATGTATACGGACTCCAACAACGCAGCCGAATACTAGGCCCTTCGCACGCCTCCGGATGGCAGTCTCCATGGGCATTCAACGCCTAGAGGTGCGCGATTCAACCTCGCAATATATCAAATAAACGGAGACTTTGATGCCAAAGATCCAAAATGGTAGCATACCGCAATGTGGTCCTAAAATGTCAAGACGGTTCAAGGGCTCAATTTCATCATATAGCCCGGATAACAACCAGCGGCGGATATATTGGCACGCATCGGTGCAAAACGCGATGCCGCCCACCCAATATCTTTTCTCGAACGGCTGTTCGCCATCCGCATTATGGGAAGGGAGTCCGAAATAACAATCCGACCCAACCGCACCGCCTCGCCCAACACTGACACAATCGGAGGCTCGCCACCGAGATAACACCTCCGCCACTAAATAATGGCGGTTATCAACTGCGGACGGAACCATTCCTAGCCTACTTAACTAGGCAGAACTCCCCAAGACCAAAATGAGGCTCGCTGCATAGTACGGCGATCTAAAGCCTATAAAGTCCATGAGGGAGAGCTTTATAAGAAAAGCACTACCGAGTCCTTCAAAGGTGTATCTCCAAGAGGAAGGCTAAACCTCCCGGCTGAAATTCATGCCGGACTGGTGGGCACCACGCCGCAGCTCGGGCCCTTGTAGGCAAGGCCTTCAGACAGGATTTTATTGGCCGACGTCCGGCAGATGCGAGGACTTAGTCCAACGATGCGTTGGTTGCCAGCTTTTTGCTAACTAAAGCCATATGCCACCCACCGCCTCAAAACTATACCCATCACCGCCGTCATGGGTCCGGGGCTTGACATGGTTGGACCTCTTAAGGAGGAACCCACAAGCAAAAATACTTATTGGTCATGGTGGACAAATTCACCAAATGGATAGAGGCCAAGCTCGTTAAAACGGCCAATCCGGACCGTGATAGACTTCATATCAGGGTAGTGCACCGCTACGGTGTCCCCACAAGATCATCACCGATAACGGCACCAACTTCATGGCCGATGAGGTCAAATTATGGTGCAAAAACATGGGCATCAAGCTCGACACGCTCGCCTATCACCTCAAACCAATGGCCAAGTCGAACGAGCAAATGGCCTAATCATGAGCGGCATTAAACCCAGACTAGTGCGGTCCTCAAGGAATCTAACACGACCGGGTTGAGGAGCTCGACCAGACTGGGGCTGCGGACCACGCCAATCATACTACCGGATTCACACCATTCTTATGGTGTACGCCGCAGAGGCAGTCTTGCCTCATGACATAATACATGACTCACTCGCGCGCATGTATGAAGAAAGAGAAGCCGAGCTCGATCAGCAGGACGGTTTGGACGCATTGGAGGAGGAGCGCGACGTGGCAAAAGCTCGCTCCGTGATTCTATCAACAAAGCAGGCTCAAGATATCAAAGCAGGAAGTACGGGCCAAGGCTTATAACGCTACGGACTAGTTCTACGCCTGCCGGACAAGAAAAAGGACAAACTCAAGCCCAAATGGGAAGGTCTCTTCATCATCGACCAGGTCGTGACTAGGAAGCATACCGCTCTCGCTAAACGATCGGATAACCGACTCGAGCCGAACCCATGGAACGCAGCCCGCCTTCAAGATTCTACGCCTAAGTGCCGGACTCCAAGTTCGCTTCTTCCTCCGCCCACATTTTCTATTTTTGCTGTCTTTTATTTCTCCTTCCTCCTCCTTCTTCTCGAAGCCTCTCGAGGTTCGCTTATGCATTTTCTCAAGATACTTGACGCGCTGTCCGCGCCATTATACCGGGGCTTTTTAATGTAAGTTTATTTATACGGGCTTTATGCCCAACACATGCTAAACTTCCGTGATGTACCTTTTATTCACCATTATATGCATCAATATGACTTAAGTTTTGGCCAAGTTGGGTTGTTCGCTCCTCTGCTTACCCCTACGCTCCCGATTGTTCGCTAGGTGGTAAAGGAGCACCTCTCGATTGTTACACTGGGTCAGCCGGATATGTACCTTAGACTGGGTGAAGCCGAAAGCTAGCGTTTTAAGGGAATATTCGGTCGGTGAACTGAACGATGATTTTTAACTATTTGCCCATCTGCCCCGAGATGATTTTCTCGCTTATAGCAGCCTTGACATGCACTTTAGGGCATGCATCCCAAATAAAGGAACCCTTAACGGAACTATTCTCCCGAAGATGTTTCTTACTACCCATGTAATATAACATAACTAGTTGGGCACTTGTCCGACATACAGCAATAATGACCCCACGCCTTGTCTCCATGCATACCCCGGTTCTTATATAACCAATGGCTAGTATTCGACACACCCGACTATTGGGTCCCGAGGTCGGCTTAAAAGGTCCGCTTATAACAAACGATCTACAATCCGCTAGAAGACATTTTTTCATGTCATATTTTTACATAGTCAACTCGACTCATTGTATTCCTCCTCAATGCCATCTAATAGGCTATCTATTTACAATCTTGCTGAATACTTATGCCAATTCTACTTGGTCAGACACTAAGCTTACAGGATCTCCATCCCATCAGCCCCACAGTCCGACTCGCCATGTGGTTTGGGTCAGCCTTCGTACCGCTGCCTTTACCATGGCCCAGCCTCCCGGCGCCTTTGACGGTAGGCCGATATCTTCCATAGACTAAGCGCCACCGCTCCTTGAAGCCGCCTCGCCAGCTCCCCAATGCCTTCGGGGGAGATAGATGGCCACAAGGCCTGGCCGATGCCTTTCATCACCGCCGGACTCGTCTGCAGTAGCCGACGCAATTCAGAAGAAGATCACCAAGAACTGGGCATCTCTCCTCAGACGACCTGTGAGCAAACCTACATACATGTTTATGTTAGTCGCCTTCCTCGCCAACTCTTTCAAAGTTCGCCAAGCACTTATCGAAATGCCGCCACGGCCGCCGATTCTCCTTTACAGAGTCGCATAACCGGGCACGAACATCCTTTAGTTCCTCACCCAGCTTGGTGTTGGCATCTTGGAGGTTATTTTTCTCCGCCGCACTGTCAGAAGCACGCCTCCCATCCTTTAGCCGGGCGCAAGAGCTGCTGCTGTTGGGGAACGAGTAATTTCAAAAGATTTCCTACGCACACGCAAGATCATGGTGATGGCATAGCAACGAGAGGGAGAGTATTGTCCACGCACTGTGAGACCGTAGAAGCGGAAGCGCTATGACAACGCTGTTGATGTAGTCGACGCCTTCACGATCCGACCGATCCAAGTACCGAACGACGGCACCTCCGAAGTTCAGCACACGCTCAACTCGATGACGATCCTCGACTCCGATCCAGCAAAGTGTCGGGATGAGTTCCACAAGACGACGGCGTGGTGACGATGATGATGCTCATCGCGCAGGGCTTCGCCTAAACTCCGCGACGATATGACCGAGGTGGAATATGGTGGAGGGGGCACCGACACGGCTAAGGAACGATCACGAAGATCAACTTGTGTGTTATGGGTGCCCCTGCCCCCATATATAAAGGAGGGAGGGGAGATGCGGCCGCCCCAAGGGGTGCGCCGAGGAGTCCTACTCCCACCGAGTAGGACTCCCTCTTGCCTTGTTGGAGAAGGAAAGGGGGAGGGAAGAGGAGGGGGCGCCTCCCTTGTCCTATTCGGACTAGGGGAGGGGGCGCGCCTGCCCCGGCCGCCCTCCTCTTCTCCCTCATGGCCCACTAAGGCCCATTATCCCCGGAGGGTTCCGTAACCTCTGTTCCGTAAAATCCCGATTTCACCCGAACCATTCCGATATCCAAATATAGGCTTCAAATATATCAATCTTTATGTCTCAACCATTTCGAGACTCCTCGTCATGTCCGTGATCACATCCGGACCAACAAACTTCGTACATCAAAACTTATAAACTCATAATAAAACTGTCATCGTAACGTTGTTGCAAGGACCCTACGGTTCGAGAACTATGTAGACATGACCTAGAACTATTCTCGGTCAATAACCAATAGCGGAACCTGGATGCCCATATTGGTTCCTACATATTCTACGAAGATCTTTATCGGTCAAACCGCATAACGATGTACGTTGTTCCCTTTGTCATCGGTATGTTACTTGTCCGAGATTCGATCGCCGGTATCCAATACCTAGTTCAATCTCGCTATCGCAAGTCTCTTTACTCGCTCCGTAATACATCATCTCACAACTAACTTATTAGTTGCAATGCTTGCAAGGCTTATGTGATGTGTATTACCGAGAGGGCCCAGAGATACCTCTCCACAATCGGAGTGACAAAACCTAATCTTGAAATACGCCAACCCAACATGTACCTTTGGAGACACGTAGTAGTACTCTTTATAATCACCCAGCTTACGCCAGACGCTTGGTAGCACCCAAAGTGTTCCTCCGTAAACGGAGTTGCATAATCTCATAGTTACAGAACATGTATAGGTCATGAAGAAAGCAATAGCAATATACTAAACGATCAAGTGCTAGGCTAACGGAATGGGTCATGTCAATCACATCATTCTCCTAATGATGTGATCCCATTAATCAAATAACAACACATGTCTATGGTTAGGAAACATAACCATCTTTGATTAATGAGCTAGTCAAGTAGAGGCATACTAGTGACTATATGTTTGTCTATGTATTCACACATGTATCATGTTTCCGTTAATACAATTCTAGCATGAATAATAAACATTTATCATGATATGAGGAAATAAATAATAACTTTATTATTGCCTCTAGGGCATATTTCCTTCAGCCTCCCACTTGCACTAGAGTCAATAATCTAGATTACACAAGAATGATTCTAACACCCATGGAGTCTTGGTGCTGATCATGTTTTGCTCGTGGAAGAGGCTTAGTCAACGGGTCTGCAATATTCAGATCCGTATGTATCTTGCAAATTTCTATGTCTCCCACCGGACTTGGTCCCGATGGAATTGAAGCGCCTCTTGATATGCTTGGTCCTCTTGTGAAATCTGGATTCCTTTGCCAAGGCAATTGCACCAAGATTGTCACGAAGATCTTCATTGGTCCCGATGCACTAGGTATGACACCTAGATCGGAAATGAACTCTTTCATCCAGACTTCTTCATTTGCTGCTTCAAGCAGCTATGTACTCCGCTTCACATGTAGATCCCGCCACGACGCTTTGTTTAGAACTGCACCAACTAACAGCTCCACCGCTTAATAAAAACACGATCCGGGTTTATGCATTTAGAATCGTCCGGATCAGTGTCAAAGCTTGCATCGACGTAACCATTTACGACTAGCTCTTTGTCACCTCCATATACGAGAAACATATCCTTAGTCCTTTTCGTATTTCAGATGTTCTTGACCGCTGTCCAAAGGATCCACTCCTCGATTACTTTGGTACCTTCCCCGCCAAGCTTATTGCTAAGCATACGCCGTGTCTGGTACACAGCATTGCATACATGATAGAGCCTATGGCTGAAGCATAGGAACATCTTTCATTTTCTCTATCTTCTCGCTGTGGTCGGGCATTGAGTCCGACTCAATTTCACACCTTGTAATACGGTAAAAATCCTTTCTTTGCTCGATCCATTTTGAACTTTTTCAAAACTTTATCAAGGTATGTGCTTTGTGAAAGTCCAATCAAGCCGCCTTGATCTATCTCTATAGATCTTGATGCCCAATATGTAAGCAGCTTCACCGAGGTCTTTCATTGAAAAACTTTTATTCAAGTATCCTTTATGCTATCCAGAAATTCTATATCATTTCCAATCAATAATATGTCGCCCACATATAATATCGAAATGCTACAGAGCTCCCACTCACTTTCTTGTAAATACAAAGCTTCTCAAAAGTCTCAGATAAACCATATGCTTTGATCACACTATCAAAGCGCTTATTCCAACTCCGAGAGGCTTGCACCGCACCATAAATTGATCGCTGGAGCTTGCACACTTTGTTAGCACCTTTTGGATCAACAAAACCTTCTGGTTGCATCATATACAACTCTTCTTCTAGAAATCCATTCAAGAATGCAGTTTTGACATCCATTTGCCAAATTTCATAATCATAAAATGCAGCAATTGCTAACATGATTCGGACAGACTTAAGCATCGCCACGGGTGAGAAAGTCTCATCGTAGTCAACCCCTTGAACTTGTCGAAAACCTTTCGCAACAAGTCGAGCTTTATAGACAGCTACATTACCATCAGCATTGCCTTCTTCTTAAAGATCCATTTATTCTCAATGGCTTGCCGATCATCGGCAAGTCAACCAAAGTCCATACTTTGTTCTCATACATGGATCCCATCTCAGATTTCATGGCTTCCAGCCATTTTATGGAATCTGGGCTCACCATCGCTTCTTCATAGTTTGTAGGTTCGCCATGGTCAAGTAACATGACTTCCGTAAAATAGGATTACCGCATCACTCGTGCGGATCTTACTCGTTGACCTACGAGTTCAAGAGAAACTTGATCTCAAGTTTCATGATCAATATCATTAGCTTCCTCACTAATTGGTGTAGTTGTCACAGAACCGTTCTTGTGATGAACTACTTTCCAATAAGGGAGCAGATATAGTTATCTCATCAAGTTCTACTTTCCTCCCACTCACTTCTTTCGAGAGAAACTTTTTCTAGAAAGGATCCGAATTTAGCAACGAAAATCTTGCCTTCAGATCTGTGATAGAAGGTGTACCCAATAGTCTCTTTTGGGTATCCTATGAAGACACATTCGATTTAGGTTCGAGCTTATCTGGTTGAAGTTTCTTCACATAAGCATCGCAGCCCCAAACTTTAAGATACGACAACTTTGGTTTCTTGCCAAACCATAGTTCATAAGGCGTCGCTTCAACGGATTTTGATGGTGCCCTATTTAACGTGAATGCGGCCGCCTCTAAAGCATAACCCCAAAACGATAGCGTAAATCAGTAAGAGACATCATAGATCGCACCATATCTAGTAAAGTACGACATTTACGCTCGACACACCATTTCGCTGTGGTGTTCCGGTGGCGGAGTTGCTAAACTATTCCGCATTGTTTCAAATGTAAACCAAACTCAGAACTCAAATATTCTCCTCCACGATCAGATCGTAGAAATTTTATTTTCTTGTTACGATGATTTTCCACTTCACTCAAATTCTTTGAACTTTTCAAATGTTTCAGATTTGTGTTTCATTAAGTAGATATACCCATATCTGCTCAAATCATCTGTGAAGGTGAGAAAATAACGATACCCGCCAAGGCTTCAACATTCATTGACCACAAACATCAGATGTATGATTTCCAACAAATCAGTTGCTCGCCCATAGTTCCGAGAACGGCGTTTTAGTCATCTTGCCCATGAGGCACGGTTCGCAAGTACCAAGTGATTCATAATCAAGTGATTCCAAAAGCCCATCAAGATGGAGTTTCTTCATGCTTTTACAATCGATATGACCCAAACGGCAAGTGCACAAATAAGTTGCACTATCATTATCAACTCAGATCTTTTGGTTTCAACACTATGAATATGTGTATTACTACTATCGAGATTCAATAAAATAGACCACTCTTCAAGGGTGCATGACCATAAAAGATATTATTCATATAAATAGAACAACCATTATTCTCTCGACTTAAATGAATAACCGCCTCGCATCAAACAAGATCCAGATATAATGTTCATGCTTAACGCTGGCACCAAATAACAATTATTTAGGTCTAAAACTAATCCCGATGGTAGATGTAGAGGTAGCGTGTCGATCATGATCACATCGACTTTGGAACCATTTCCCACGCCAAGATCGTCACCTCGCCCTTAGCCAATCTTCGCTAATCCGTAGTCCCTGCTTCGAGTTGCAAATATTAGCAATGTAACCAAGATCAAATACCTGTGTACTATCATGCGAGTATTAGTAAGGTACACATCAATAACATGTATATCACATATACCTTTGTTCACTTTGCCATCCTTCTTATCCGCCAAATACTTGGGGCAGTTCCGCTCCAAAGGTCCACCTCGCTTGCAGAGAAGCACTCGGCCTCGTGCTTAGGTCCAGACTTGGGTTTCTTCTCTTGAGCAGCAACTTGTTTGCTGTTCTTCTTGAAGTTCCCTTCTTCTTCCCTTTGCCCTTTTCTTGAAACTGGTGGTCTTGTTAACCATCAACACTTGATGCTCCTTTTGATTTCTACCTCCGCTGCTTTTAGCATTATGTAAGAGCTCGAATAGACTTGTCCATCCCTTGCATATTATAGTTCATCACGAAGCTCTTGTAGCTTGGTGGCAGTGATTGAAGAATTCTGTCAATGACACTATCATCGGAAGATTAACTCCCAGCTGAATCAAGTGATTATTATACCTGCACATTTTGAGTATGTGTTCACCGACGTAACTATTCTCCTCCATCTTGCAGCTATAGAACTTATTGGAGACTTCATATCTCTCAATCCGGCATTTGCTTGAAATATTAACTTCAACTCCTGGAACATCTCATATGCTCCATGACGCTCAAAACGCCGTTGAAGGCCCGGTTCTAAGCCGTAAAGCATGGCACACCGAACTATCGAGTAGTCATCAGCTTTGCTCGCCAGACGCTCTAACGCCGCCGCCAGCATCAGCAGCAGGTTCGCACCCAGCGGTGCTTCCAGGACGTAATTCTTCCGTGCAGCAATGAGGATAATCTCAAGTTACGGACCCAGTCCGTAATTGCTACCATCATCTTTCAACTTTGCTTTCTCAAGGAACGCATTAAAATTCAACGGA
Source organism: Aegilops longissima (assembly GCA_021605205.1). NCBI lineage: Eukaryota > Viridiplantae > Streptophyta > Magnoliopsida > Poales > Poaceae > Aegilops > Aegilops longissima. The sequence goes on along the minus strand of JAHIAM010004380.1, from coordinate 9,898 downwards.
ACAACAAAGACGAGCCATCTATCTACAGAAACATAGACAAGCAAAATACTATCAGTACTAAGTTCATGATAAATTTAAGTTCAATTAATCATATTACTTAAGAACTCCCACTTAGATAGACATCTCTAGTCATCTAAGTGATTACGTGATCCAAATCAACTAAACCATGTCCCATCATCACGTGAGATGGAGTAGTTTCAATGGTGAACATCACTATGTTGATCATATCTACTATATGATTCACGCTCGACCTTCGGTCTCCGTGTTCCGAGGCCATATCTGATATGCTAGGCTCGCCAAGTTTAACCTGAGTATTCCGTGTGCAACTGTTTTGCACCCGCTGTATTTGAACGTAGAGCCTATCACACCCGATCATCACGTGGTGTCTCAAAGACGAAGAACTTTCGCAACGGTGCATACTCGTGGAGAACACTTCTTGATATTTAGTGAGAGATCATCTTATAATGCTACCGCCAATCAAAGCAAGATAAGATGCATAAAGGATAAACATCACATGCAATCAATATAAGTGATATGATATGGCCATCATCATCTTGTGCTTGTGATTCCATCTCCAAGCACCGCCGTGATCACCATCGCCACCGCGCGACACCTTGATCTCCATCGTAGCATCGTTGTCGCCTCGCCAACTATTGCTTCTACGATATCGCTACCGCTTAGTGATAAAGTAAAGCAATTACATGGCGCTTGCATTTCATACAATAAAGCGACAACCATATGGCTCTCGCCATTGCCGATAACTCGTTACAAAACATGATCATCTCATACAATAAAATATAGCATCACGCCTTGACCATATCACATCACAACATGCCCTGCAAAAACAAGTTAGACGCCCTCTACTTTGTTGTTGCAAATTTTACGTGGCTGCTACGGGCTGAGCAAGAACCGTCTTACCACGCATCAAAACCACAACGATAGTTTGTCAAGTTGGTGCTGTTTTAACCTTCGCAAGGACCGGGCGAGCCACACTCGGTTCAACTAAAGTGAGAGAGACAGACACCCGCCAATACCTTTAAGCAACGAGTGCTCGCAGCGGTGAAACCAGTCTCGCGAAGCGCGACGCAGTAATGTCGGTCCGGCCGCTTCATCTCACAATACCGCCAACCAAAGTATGACATGCTGGTAAGCAAGATGACTTGTATCGCCCACAACTCACTTGTGTTCTACTCGCATATAACATCAACGCATAAAACCAGGCTCGATGCCACTGCTGGGGAACGAGTAATTTCAAAAATTTCCTACGCACACGCAAGATCATGGTGATGGCATAGCAACGAGAGGGAGAGTATTGTCCACGCACTGTGAGACCGTAAGCGGAAGCGCTATGACAACGCTGTTGATGTAGTCGACGCCTTCACGATCCGACCGATCCAAGTACCGAACGACGGCACCTCCGAAGTTCAGCACACGCTCAGCTCGATGACGATCCCCTGACCCGATCCAGCAAAGTGTCGGGATGAGTTCCACAAGACGACGGCGCAGGACGATGATGATGCTTCATCGCAAGCAGGCTTCGCTTAAACTCCGCGACGATATGACCGAGGTGGAATATGGTGGAGGGGGCACCACACACGGCTAAGGAACGATCACGAAGATCAACTTGTGTGTTATGGGTGCCCCTGCCCCGTGTGATATAAAGGAGGGAGGGAGGAGCGGCCGCCCCCAGGCAGCGCCGAGGAGTCCTACTCCCACCGGAGTAGGACTCCCCTCTGCCTTGTTGGAGAAGGAAAGGGGAGGGAAAGAGGAGGGGGCGCGCCTCCTTGTCCTATTCGGACTAGGGGAGGGGCGCGCGCCTGCCCTGGCCGCCCTCCTCTTTCTCCCTCATGGCCCACTAAGGCCCATTATCCCCGGAGGGTTCCGTAACCCCTGTTCCAAGAAAATCCCGATTTCACCCGTACCATTCCGATATCCAAATATAGGCTTCCAATATATCAATCTTTATGTCTCGACCATTTCGAGACTCCTCATGTCCGTGATCACATCCGGACTCCAACAAACTTCGCACATCAAAACTTATAAACTCATAATAAAACCGTCATCGTAACGTTGTTGCAAGGGACTCCTACGGGTTCGAGAACTATGTAGACATGACCTAGAACTATTCTCGGTCAATAACCAATAGCGGAACCTGGATGCCCATATTGGTTCCTACATATTCTACGAAGATCTTTATCGTCAAACCGCATAACGACATAATGTTGTTCCTTTGTCATCGGTATGTTACTTGCCCGAGATTCGATCGCCGGTATCCAATACCTAGTTCAATCTCGCATCGCAAGTCTCTTTACTCGCTCCGTAATACATCATCTCACAACTAACTTATTAGTTGCAATGCTTGCAAGGCTTATGTGATGTGTATTACCGAGAGGGCCCAGAGATACCTCTCCGACAATCGGAGGACAAAACCTAATCTCAAATACGCCAACCCAACATGTACCTTTGGAGACACCTGTAGTACTCTTTATAATCACCCAGCACATTGTGACGCTTGGTAGCACCCAAAGTGTTCCTCCGTAAACGGAGTTGCATAATCTCATAGTTACAGGAACATGTATAGGTCATGAAGAAAGCAATAGCAATATACTAAACGATCAAGTGCTAGGCTAACGGAATGGGTCATGTCAATCACATCATTCTCCTAATGATGTGATCCCATTAATCAAATAACAACACATGTCTATGGTTAGGAAACATAACCATCTTTGATTAATGAGCTAGTCAAGTAGAGGCATACTAGTGACTATATGTTTGTCTATGTATTCACACATGTATCATGTTTCCGTTAATACAATTCTAGCATGAATAATAAACATTTATCATGATATGAGGAAATAAATAATAACTTTATTATTGCCTCTAGGGCATATTTCCTTCAATCAAGCGATATTACCAGAGGGGGTCTCCTGTGGCTCCCCTCAGATGCGGCTAGTGCGGCCTCAAGTTGGGCCTTGCACTCTTCAAGATCCCGGGACAGTCGGGTATTCTTTTTGTAAGATCCTCAGATAATAAAATGATCCTTAAATCAGTTATTCTAACTATTTTAAGTCTCGGGGCCACTGCATATATAATCACAAATTTCCTTACCCGTATGTCCTTACATACTGCTTCCGTGGCTCGCTAGACCATCTTGAGCGGCACGGAGGTGCGATCTCCGAATTGAAGGCATTCAAGGCCTCTTGGGAGAAACATGCGCCACGAAGAACTGTCCGGGCGGCTACTGTGATTCAAGGCGCCCACACTCGGAGTTGGTGGCGATAATCTGTCGGCATCCTCTCGGCTGGAGGAGCATCCGACGACGCCTCGTGTTCGCCTCCGCCGACCCGACTTTGGAACCTGGCCACGGAGGTTCGATTATAACCTCTCCGACTCAGCCCGCGAGCTTTTTCCCGAAAAGAGCAAGAAGGCCAAGACGCCTTTCCAGAATCAACTTAGGAACATGGTGAGACGCCACACCGCTATGGCGCGGAGTTTCGATCCCACCGACTTTTTAGATTGCGGGCAGACGCCTTTGTTGGCCAGCCGCTGGCTCGGCTTCCGCTTTGAAGGTACCCTCGCGAACGCCATCGGTATACGGTGATCGAGAAATAAGCACGGATGGGTCATTATCGTAATATTGGGACCTCGGTCTCAGCATTCTGTGAGGTCGAAGTATTCCGGTAATCGGCCGAATGGCAACCAAAGCATTGTCGATGCTAAGTTGGTGGAATACCCCGCCGATCAACTCCACCTTTATATCCGGATCCTCTTCGAGATCGGATCGAGGGACCGCTTTCGATCCTCGGTTGAGGGGCGGGCTGTGTATCTTCTCCATCGTCCGGCATAGCCTCAAGTAAACCACTTAAATGAGATATTTAACCACGGAACATGGATCGACATGTCACAAAGATGTTTGCTTACCCAGCTTCGAGGATTATTCAAGAAAACCTTCAGATTGACGCGAGGAAATCATCCTCCTACCCTTTATACATGCTGCATAAGATCTTCACTAGTCCTTGACCGATCCCACCCTTCGCGCCATGGCGGTGGCATCGCCCTCCCGCTGAAATCCCACATGGGTGGCCCTTATATTGGAGCGGTTGCACTCCCTCATAATGCAGATTGCCATGACTCCAATCATGGTCAATCCGGGGCCGCCTTCTGGACGCCTTCTTTGGGGTTTCTGATAGGTATCCGTCCCGCGATGCGCCATAGCTCGGCTCCGCCCACTTGATATATTGACCCTCATGAGAACGGGGTACTAGGCAGAATATTCTTCCACAACCCAAATGAGCCTCGATGCCCAAGAACAGTTCGCAAAGGGCCACGGGCCCGCGATGTGCAAGATGGAGGCAGGAGGTGGTGCAACCGAGGTCAGAGAATTCCAAGAGCCCCTTGAGAAACGGATGGATTGAAAACCGAGTCCTCTTACTAGATAAGAGATGAAGCATACCCGCCTCCTTTAGAGGGATCGGGACACTTCTCCGCCGCTTCCGCCTCTTGTAGGTGGCAAGTCCGCTCGAACCGAACCATGAAGGCCGGGGAAGAAATCCTTGGTTTGGAGTATAACTAGCTCGCTATGCGGGATCGAGCATCTCTCCCACTCTGTGCTGAGGGCTGGGAGCGAGAGGAGGAGCCACGACCGTCCATGATGGAATGGGCTTTGGTCAAAGGCGCCCATGAAAGCTCGCTAAGGGGGGTTGGTGACTCAGATCTAGATCCTGCCCCTTTATAGGCAGCTCATTTATGCAGCTAGGGGGTAAGTGTAAAATACCCTGGCTTTTCGTGATTCATTCAAACACGTGGAAGATGGCCATTATTGGGCGAGAAGCCAAGGAGCGCAGCATTTATCGGGTTTGACACTATTCAACAAGTATATGGAATTTGGAGAAGAACCCGCCGCAATGCCAAGACAATCAACGCTACGGACTCATCGCCATTGAAGCCTGGTTCAGGGCTACCGAGGAGTCCTGGATTAGGGGTGTCCGATAGTCAACTATCACTCGCTGGCCGGACTCGGACTATGAAGATACGAGATTGAAGACTTCGTCCCGTGTCCGGATGGGACTTTCTCATGCGGGAAGGCAAGCTTAGCGACACGGATATGTAGATCTCCTACCATTGTAACCGACTCTGGTAACCCTAACCTATCCGGTGTCTATATAAACCGGAGGGTTTTAGTCCGTAGGACTAACAACAATCATACCATAGGCTAGCTTCTAGGTTTAGCCTCCTTGATCTCGTGGTAGATCTACTCTTGTACTACCCATATCATCAATATTAATCAAGCAGGAGTAGGGTATTACCTCCATCGAGAGGGCCCGAACCTGGGTAAAACATCGTGTCCCTTGTCTCCTCGTTACCATCCGCCTAGACGACACAGTCGGGACCCCACTCGAGATCCGCCGGTTTTGACACCGACGCATCGAGGAGTCCTCGACTAGGGGTGTCCGGATAGCCGAACTATCATCACGGCCGGACTCCAAGACTATGAAGATACAAGATTGAAGGCTTCGCCCCGTGTCCGGATGGGACTTTCTCGGCGTGAAGGCAAGCTTACGATACGGATATGTAGATCTCCTACCATTGTAACCGACTCTGTAACCCTAACCTATCCGGGTCTATATAAACCGGAGGGTTTTAGTCCAGAGGACTAACAACAATCATACCATAGGCTAGCTTCTAGGGTTTAGCCTCCTTGATCTCATGGTAGATCTACTTGTACTACCCATATCATCAATATTAATCAAGAGTAGGGTATTACCTCCATCAAGAGGGCCCAAACCTGATAAAAACATCGTGTCCCTTGTCCCCTCGTTACCATCCGCCTAGACGCACAGCTCGGGACCCCTACTCCGAGATCCGCCGTTTTGACACCGACATTGGTGCTTTCATTGAGAGTTCCTTCCTGTCGCCACCGATAGGCCCGATGGCTCCTTCGATCATCAACAATGACGCTGTCCAGGTGAGACTTTTCCCCGACAGATCTTCAGATTCGCGGTTTTGCATCATGGGGCCACCCGCTTTGGCCATCCGGAGCAGATCGAAAGCTACGCCTGGGCCATCAGTCAGATTTGAAGTTTGAACTATACGGCCGATGTCCGCTAAGACTCGATTCGACGGATTCGAGCCGCAGCTGCTGCCGCGACCGCTGCCTCGACGGGCATGATCTAGCTCGCAGCCAAACAAAGGCCCTCGAGGCCGCACCAAAGATCCGCCCGACCCTTAATCCGAGCCGGATTCTTGGCCGAGGACGAGTGGTTGGACACCGCCGGGGCTACGATCTCTACGGCGAAAGTGAGCCGAACTCCATCCCTGTCCTTTGCGAAGACCTTGACCTGTGGTGCCCGACTCTCTCCGGACTCCGAACCTCCGCTACCGCCAATCGAATCCGATCGGGCGCCGGTCATGGAGTTCATCACGTCATGGGACATCTTTCAAGACTCGCCTTTGGCGACATCCTAAATTCACTAAAGTCTCTTTATCCGAGAGCTATGGTCGGACTACGGTCAGAAGGTTGGGATGCGACGATTTAAGAAATTCAACGCCCACCCACCACCCACCTCGTGAGCCACCGTCGAAGCTTACACGACGCTCTCGATTTCGATTCAAGACATCGACGGTATGGACGACGTATGTAGGAGACAACCATGAACCAGGCCTAGGATGCTGGACAATCACTTCATCCCATGATGTATACATGGTGGATACACCTAAAGGAAATGAAGACGAGGAACAACGGACGCCACGAAGGATAAATCCTCGAAAAGCAGCCAAACGGCAACGTAAACACCAACCAAGTCCCGCCAACAGAGACCCGCCATAGAGCAGGGCGAACCGTGGACGCACTTAACATGCTATCGAGCAATCGTCTCAACAAGACAACTTGGATAAACAACCCGTCCCCCTGAAGACAACAGTCCGGACGATCTCACGCCGACAAATTGTTGGAGCAAAATAACTTCCGTAAAAGGCTCGCCGCCATCGCACAGAGCCTGAAAAAGCAGAAGCGAAGCTCAAACAGCGGAAGATGCACTCAGGATCAGATGGAGCAAAGTATTCAACACCGCATAAATATGGCAACAGTCACCGAATAAAGAGCTACCCAAAAAGAAAGCTATCGCGACGATTTGACGAGGAGGCCTTAGAGCCCCCACAATCAAAAAGTAAGAAGGCCACCCGGTCGGATGGGCGACCCCACGGCAAAAAGAAAGCGGCAAAGGGCGCCGCACACAAGCCGGTACGCGATCCACATAAGTATTCACATCAAAAGGATGGTTTCCGCTTAGGTCCGCTCTATGGCCGAGAAAGCAAGCTCTTCAAAGCAATGCAACACGCCAAATATCCGAACATCATGGCACACCCAATATAAGCGCCAGACATCCCCTATGTTTCACCGATGAGGTGTTGGATCATGAATTTCCAGCGGATTCAAACCCAGTAAACATAGAGGCATACGACGGAACAACAGACTCGAGTTCAGATTGAGGATTACATCCTCCACATACACATGGCTAGAGGAGATGATCTCCACGCCATAAAATACTTACCCTCAAACTCAAAGGGCCAGCTCGGCATTGGCTTAAAAGCCTCCCCGAAAATTCCATTGAAGCTGGGAAGAGCTCGAGGATGCTTTCAAGCAAATTCAGGGACCTATGTCCGCCCGGATGCAGACGATCTAAGTCACATGACTCAACAGCCCGGAGAGTCAGCCCGAAATTTCGAACATGTTCCTCACTAAAAGAACCAAATAGTCGATTGTCCGGACACTCAAGCCTTAGCAGCCTTCAAACACAACGTCCGAGATGAATGGCTTCCGCATACCCTCGCCAAGAAAACCAAGAACAATGGCGTGATTAATAAGTTCTCATGACCCGCTGGAGAGGATAGCTGGCTAGCAAGATGCAGCACCAACACCCAAGTACATCCAAATCAGGGATGGAAATGGGAAACCACGGCGCAACAAGGACCAAAGCGCCGGATTAAAAGGAACGGTCCAAAGAGCGCCAGGCAAACAACGCTGGATTCAAAAGCTCACGGCTGTCGATTTCGGTTCCGCACCTTGAGGTTCAACATCGCGCGGTGGAGATCCGACCTCCACTGCCTCGCACTGGCCAATCGCAGGTACCTAAACTACTAACTAACAGCACAAGAGACACAAGATTTATACTAGTTCGGGCCACCGCTAGGTGTAATACCCTACTCTAGTTTGTGGTGTGGTGGATTGCCTCTGGGCTGATGAGGATCATTACAGGAAGAACAGCCTCATGAGGGTCTGTTTCTGGCGGGTGCGATGAACTGCTAGGTGGTGTTCACGCCTCTCTCTATCTCTCGCTTTGTTCTCTTGCTATCTTTCCTAATGCTCGCCCCGATTCCAGCCTCTCTACACCTGTGGGTGGCTACTCCTATTTATAGGCGAAGGCCCCGGCCTCTTCCCAAATATTGAGCAGGAAGGGCGCCAACAATTGGCCATTTTGAAGGAGAACAGCGGGTACACTTATCCCGACTAAAGTTGGTCCTCCGCCAAAGGCTCGTGATGACGCCTGCTTGGGCTCCACGATGACTCCTTCCAGCCATTGGGGCTGGTCTTGGTCTTGTTGCAATCAAACGGATGCCTTTGTTGATGCTTTCGCTCTCGCTTGCTCCTTTGCACCAAAGAGGAAAGGAGGACACTCGCTGGCTGGCGCCGGCCGGGCGCCTTGGTCGCCATGGCTTATGCTATAGGCACCTCGCGAGGTACCCAGCGTTGAACTCTCCGGGCCTCATGAGCCAGCCCGACGAGGCCGCCTCGAGGAAGCTCCTTGTTGTCCGCCTGCATGAGGCTTGGCCTCGCGAGGGTCTTGAGCTTGGCGTTGATGAAGATGGGCTGTCCGGGCCTCCTTGAGCCACGCCAACAGGCCGCAGTGCGTATGTCTGGGGACCCCATTCCTGCATCGCCGACAAGAGCCCCCGGCTCCACGGCGCGTCTTAACTTGGCCGAGCAAGCAGAGGCGAAGGGCAGCGAAGCGGCGCATCGGCCCTAACAGCTCTGCGGTTTTGGGCGCCGCAAGTGGCGGTTGATTGACGCGGCGCCACCGCTTCCCCATCGATGCCTTGGTAACCACCCGATTCGGCTAACCTCGCATGCGCAGTCGGGTCATGATTACCGGTGATCGTGGGAGGCCGACGGTTGGCCTTCGCCGGGTTATAGGTACGGAATGGCTCACGCCTGGGGCCTATCCTTCGGCTTCCTCCTCCTCGCTTTGTCTGTTGCCATGGTCTGGATCCATCGGTTCTCCACGAAGAGAAGGGAAAGGCTCCTCAAGAGGATCCCGACCTGCCCCCCAAAGAAGCGGCTTTTGCCCTCTCGTGTCGTGGCAGGAGCGCCGCCAGAGGCGCCATGCCCTGAAGCGCGGCCGCCACCAGGGTTTCTCTTCCCTTGTACGCCAGAAATTGGTGGCTCAAGGAGGCGACGCCGCGCCACGAAGGCACCACCGGGCCGACGCCGGGCGGGTCACGGTTGGTGTGCCTTCCCCGGGAGTCCACGCCGAGGGCTCCTGCCAGAGTTCGTGTTTCGCGGCCGCCATGCCTCCTAAGTCTTGGATCTGCTCTTTCCTTCTTTCTTCGCCTGTCAGTCCCAAGCAGGGGGAACCCCGGGACTCGCTGCAACATCGCTGCTGCAGCACCTCGTGTCCGGGCAGAGGTCGCAGAAGCTTGCCCTGCGTAGGTCTTCATGACTTGAGGCTGGGACGAGGTCGCCCGGCCCACAGGACGAGGGCGCCTCACGATCCACCTGGGAGTACGATGGTGCTTCGTGGTGTCCTTCAAGGTCTTCGACGCTGGAGGGTCGCCTGGCGGAGTGCTGCCCTCGAAGAGGTGGTCGGGTCCTGCTGTAGGAGACAGAGGCCGATCGCCCCTC